>VACF01000446.1:0-244090 GCA_006891605.1 Pleurozium schreberi | reverse complement strand
TTGCCAGCACGTGACTCTTTGTTGTGATTTAGGGGCACAACGCATTTGGAAACCGCTGGACAGAAATTGCAAAAATGGTTCCTGGGAGGTACTAATGATGCGCAACTACTCTATTCATTTCATGGATCGTTCTCCTTTTTACTGCACATAAGCTATGATAGTATGTTGTTGAATAGGATCTCATGGACTATAATATAGGGTCTACCTCCTAACAGAGCCATCAAGGATGGAATTTTCCATGTAGGTTCATGAGGCTTAGTTAGTTGGTCCATTCACGCTTGTCTTTCATACTCAAGTTCTTCTTCTTCATGGACTAGTATTGCAATTGGTTGTAAATAAAGACTTAAGTAACTAAATATGGTACAAGAGCAATATGACAAAACTCATTTGTCCCGTATTTCACGTCGTCTATTGCAAATTTGCATTCCATCCTCAAACTGGTCTCAACAAAGCTTAGTGGGATGTGCTCATAAACACATTCTTCACTTTTGCAATAGCCTTTAATCACTCCATCTAGATGCACTCTTTTGCTAGAAAAGTCACCTCAACCTGCTCACATCTTGAATTACTAGAAATTACAATTTCAACCTGTCAAATGCAATGCCAAGTACTCTATGACTCAATTGTCATAAAGTCCTCATGTGTAAAGAATACTTACTTGATTTTTGCATTTATGTTCAATTTTTGAACAGGACAGACAATGCTGTTAAAAACCGTTATAATGCTTTATGTACCAAAAGATCGCACCCTGCATTGAAGGCAGTTGATGGGTTTTCATCTTCTATTGGAATAAAGCATCACTTGGTGGAGTCTTGGAATGATGCTAGTGGTTTCCAGCATGAACAAGAATTGAAACGAGCTAGGAGGGTAGCCAAAGAGGAAGAAGAAAGGTTCTTCCAAGCCCATTTTCCTTCACATTTTATGTAAATTAGCAATATATTTGTTCAACATCTAACCATGGTTTGTGTATGTYAACCTTCAATTATRAAAAGGTAACTACCTCTTGTYACCATACTTGAAACAACTAACCTTCATTTATTTTTATAAGATTATAATTATTATTATAATTCCATAGCATTTAGCAACCATGGATGAAGGTCTTGTTCAGAGCTGCAACTATGGCATATTTAAAAACTAATATGATCTTTGAGACATCTTGCTCACGGCTTGATTTATGTATTGATGACGCACCTCAAGTCGACTTTGATTACAATTGTAAGTTAATCAATAGAATGTGATGTGACATTTAAACAATATTTAACTCAAATTGAGAACATTGGTTGTATTAATAGTGCATATTATTTTCTTACATTTGTTCATTTATAATATGTTGTATTTCAAAAATGTTGATAAATTCATATTGTGTATATCATAGTCTTCATTCTTCAATGTCATATTTTAAAATTTTATTAATTTAATAAAAATTGAATATATATACAAAATTTAGATATTCTTCAAATAAAGGTTTTTAATTAATAGGGACAAAAGTCTCGCGGAAAAGAATAATAGACCTTTATTACCCTAGCCAAAATCTTTTGCAAGAGGTATCAATTAAGGGATATATCTTTGATATAAATCTTGCAAAAATGATCATTATTGCTATTAATTTAGTTACTTGATATTGGTAACACATTTATATATAACCCACTTAAAAGAGAACTTTAAAATAGTTTTTTTGGAATTGTTGTTCAATAGGGTTATGTACCAATAAATGTTGATGATTCTACATCCCCTAAAGATGTAGACATGGAAGAGGTGATGGGATGGCTTTTAACATCACAAACATCATCACCAACATTTGATTGCAATGACAATTCAAATTCAACCATTACCTCATGTACACCTTTAACATCTGTTTCAACCATTCTAAGTTGTGATAGTAAAAATCTTGATTCTTTTGGTGTTCAACAAGGTCTTAACACTAAGTTTAACATTCAATGTTGCGCAAACAACTCTGCTTTTGAAGAACCTTTAGGATTTGATACAACCACATATTTTGTACAAGCAGAAGATTAATATTAGAACCAACCTTGTATTTATAAGCTTAAATTCAAAATTTGAGTGAGTTTTGGGTTTATTCAAAACTATGCATTGTGATTACTTTGATCACAAAAATGTAGATATTCTATTCTTGTAATTAATAACTAATTCCAAAAYATTGCATCATATTATTTATTTTTATAGTGGTGTGTATGATTTTTAAAATCATTTTTAAAATATTAAGTTAATAATTGAAAAAATTGTGTTTTGTGATCATATTTATATTGTAAATAATCATTGTCTTCTCAAATTCAACACTATTATTTAAAAACCATTTTGAAGATTCTATAATTCAATAGAAATAATAAATACCTTGTAATATAGGTGTCAATATTTGGTGCAAATTATTGCATAGACAACATTTTATTTACTATATTGTATAATACTTGTTTATACACTATAAAACTCAGTTTTATTTATAAACATTCATGATTTCATTTAAGATACACAAGAAAACAACAAAATACAAATTCAAAATGATTTATTGTGATATGATTATTCAGACTTTATACAAATAATATTCTATTCTCACCAATCATTCAAAAACAATTTTTTGGCTTTCCTTCAGGTTTTTTTCCCAATTGATCTTCTAGTTGCTAAAAATGATCACTTTTGTTCTTAAAGTTTCAATGAATGGATAATAACTTTCTTCAAAATATTAAAATATAATATTTTATGGAGGTATTCACCATCAAAATATTTTCAATTATGATTTTGTGTAAAAAAAACTGAAGATTTTGATAAGCTCTAAGACAGTAAAATTATACATTTTGATATGAGGTTCAATGAATATTTAATGAATTTTTCATTTTAAACCATATTGCTTTGTATAATAATGTAATAAGAATACAATGTTTGTTGACTGATTAATTATCGATATTAATTTGAGACAKAAAATACTGAAATAGCAATAATATTATAATTTAAAAAATATAGCATAGTCTATGGTTGATTATGAATTTCAATAAAATTCCACAGCATTCATCAAAATTTTGAATATGAAAAAAATGTGTAAGGTAAGATGTCAAAATTTAAAAATGAATTTCTTAATGAAATATGAAGTTTATAAATATAGGAATACATGTTAATTTGTGTCACATATTAAAAAATAGTTTCATATATAATTTAAAGACTATATAACAAACAATTTTGAATGAAATTTCAATTAGTGATGTTGAAATTGTAGCACTAGTAAATCGGCAATTATAATTAATTAAAGTTTTAAGAAACTCTATGTAATCTAGATTAGGATAATCACATTTTTAAGTTTTGACAAAAAAAAAGGTGAAAAAACAATTTTGGTAGAAGGCTAAGCCACTAGTAAATAGATGGAATCAAATATATGAAGTTTATGCAGTGACAAGATTACAATTTAGTTTCACATAATCTAGTCAAATAATAGTAAAAGAGAACTTTTTAATTCATAAAAGTTCAAAACTCAAACTTTCAATAGATTGTATGTACGAGTGCCCTAAAACAAAGTTCATGCATCCATCCTTGCTCAAGCTGTGAGATGGTACCAAGAAATGCGATTGAGGGGTACATGGTCCAAAAGATCTCATTGTGATAATCAAACAAACAATTTAACTTAAGGTATGGGTATGTATTGCTACAAAATAATAAAATAATAATAAAAGTAATTTTCTAATTTGTAAAAATACTGATATTCAATATCTTTTGGTTTCGTAGATGTCAACTTAACAAACAAAACAAACAACCTAAATTAAGGTATGGATAGTTTCCATGTAGGATGTAGGATGCCATTACTAGCAAAACATGTGACAAAATTATAACTAAGAAACTGTACACAGTTTAACTAAGGAAGGAAGCCTATTGTGGACCATTTGTTCAATGTGCTTAATTACACTTATTGGATTCACAAATTTTATTTGGCAAAAAAAATGACAATATTCTACAAGTATTTTAATCAATTCACTTTTGAAATTAAACATATACTCAATACATTATAAGTTATCAAAGCAAAGTCACATAGCTTCTCATGATTGTGGACATTAGAAGGGATATTTTCTCGCCGGCCTTTCGAATGCTACCTTAATTCCCTACACACTTCCAATAACAATCTAAAAGTGTCCTGTCCCTTCACAAAAGCAACCCCACGTACTTTAAGGAAAAGAACACACACCTTCCAAGATGCAATGAGAGGTTCCCGTAGTCCCATCTATTCAAAAATCAATTCCATTGAGATTATAAATGATGACTTTTCAACCCAAATCCAACAGCTTGAACCCAATTGCATGCTCTTCACAATTTTTATTGCCTTGGAATGCACAGTAGGTCAAACTATAGCAAGTATGCCAATGACCAAGCACATGTCATAGTTGACTTCAATTGCAAATTCTTGCAACACAACAAAAACAGTTCGTAAAGGGTTAGTGCTTGGTGCCTTACCTTTGTGCAAGAGGCCCAAGGACTGTAGCAGCAACCGCCGAAGCTCTAGTGACTCGGAGGGACCACCAATTGAGAAATCCATCCATCGCACCCTAATTCTGTGTTTGCAAACTGTGAGTGATTAGCAAAAGACTGGATTGAGTGCAGAAGACGGTATCTTCTGAGAATTCAAGTGGTCCACCAAACCCTAGGTGCGTCAGAGCGACCTTCTTCGTTTTTTGTATCCATTTGAACCTTCCGATTCTCCAATTTTTGGAGCAAGGGATAAAGAATTCTGAGCTTGTTAAATAGAGACGTCTCGCACCGGCAGGCGCTAGTTCTTGTGTAGAAGAAAATCGGATTGTCGAGTTTAGGTCGTGAGGCGCGGATGGAATAGAATGTCACGACTTTAGAAGTAGAGCTCCAAGATGTACTGTGGAAATATGACCTTACTGAAGCCAAAATGCGCGGGCCTAGATTGCCTAGCACAGAAACACGGAAGACTCCCTTCACATCAGTCTTGTACTCAAGCAATACCTTTAAAGAAGCAGATTTCGATGAGCCGGAGTTCTTTGAAGGTGGAGAGGTGCAGAGAGAACTTAAGCCGAAAGAGAAGTTTGCAATTGAGAACTTTCACTGCACGGTSCGTGGGAGATTCTGCTGGTGAGGACAGCCAGAGCAACCAGGAGGGATCGTTGCAACAGCCTCCAAGGAACGATCAATCCACGTATGTTGTCTGAACCTTTGGAGACGCGATTGTTACTGGCCCTTAGTTCCAATTCACAATGTAATTCGAGTAGGGGTTAGCTATCATGAGTCCTTGCTAGGAATGGCATCCTCTCTGGAAAGCTGTCGAGAGATTATAGGAAGTATGAGGGATATGACGCCTACCCGGAATTCCTTATTCTGAATTCCTTTGAAGGAAAAACCACAGGAATCCAGAATGAGAATATATTGAGCAGAGAGGAAGATTTTTCAAACATGAGATGTGAATTGACTTGATGTTTCCCTTATTACTACTGTACAGTTTTCAGCTCAATGTCAACAGCTTGATTCCATTTCATTTTTGGTAATGTTTTTCTCYGGTTCCTGGGTATGGTWGGCATGAATCTTGAATATTRTGCTATTGCAGATGTGGAGAGGGCGAACTTTCCAAAGATGACAGCCGTCCTAGCTTTGAAGGTCCGACCAGTGGGCACAGTGAAGCTGTGGAGCAGTCTAATAATGAGCGTCTGTTTAACTCGGACGACGCCAATAACCTGTACGGCGGTCAAGCAAACTCCTCTAGGTCAATTAAATCTCCTGCAAAGAACTCAAACGGAGGAGTGAGCAATGTGTTCGAATCGGAGAGCGCTCAATGGAAGAATGTGTTTCCTTCCTACCTGCAAAGTAGAGAAGATGAGTCTGACGGTGAAAATGATGATCTCGTGCAGGTACTGATGCTTGACTGGCAGCTTTCTCGGACTTGCAGATTGTCTTCTCTCACTCTCTGCAAACAGTATTGATTGCGAATTGATTTGGTCAAGGCAACATGCCGCTGGACTGTTAGTTTGATATGCACTGGAGTTCATGAGGTTTCTAGTCGCTGAAGAATGTGCTACTACTGTGAGCTGATTAAGATAGTAAAAGCATTTCGTTGTTCTCTGTGTGAAGGAGAGCATGCACTAACCATTTTTGTTGTTGTATGGCTTACATGTGCAGGTATCACCATTGAGTTCAAATGGTCAGGCAAGAGGGAGAATGAATGGTGTAGCAGCTGCCAGAGCAGCAGCAGCAGCTACCGCTTCAGCAAAAGCTCTTGAATCACATGTGAACTCCTTAAATTTGCCTACTACTCCAGCGGTAGCAACTCCACCATGCTCTTCGGCTAGACTGCCAACAGAAGGGAAAAACCTGAATGATCTGATCACTTATGATCCCATTTGGGCAGCTGTGAGGGCGGAGGCTCGATTGGAGGTATGAACAATGTGGCAAGTCGTATGGTTCAAGTTAGAGCGTGACTGGTGAGAACAGGAGGCAAAATTGAAGACATTTTTTGTCGTCATYCAAATATGAAGAGGTGAAACATGCGATGTTTGTTGTTTTTACAGAAAAGAGTACCTCATATCAATGATGATGTGGCAGGCAGAGCGTGAGCCGTTGTTGAGTAGTTTTCTCTACGCCAGCATTTTGGCTCACCCGTGCTTCGAGCGGTCTCTGGGTTTTGTTTTGGCCAATCGCCTAACAAGCGCGACGCTCCTGGCTACGCAGCTCATGGATGTTTTTGACGGCGTCTTCATGACTGACCCATTCATACGACAAGCAATTCGATTAGATGTGCAGGTGAGTAATGGCCTCCTTGTCTTGAGATTGCCTAGTAATACTAAACGCACATTGAGGTTGGGTGCAAATCTCTCAGTATCTAGCTAGAATTTGATTATCAAATTTTTAGTTCTGGGAGCAAGTTCTTTTGGAGATGTGTAGGTGGGTAGAATTTGTCGCCCCTTAGCAAAGAAATGGCCATTCTAGCAAAGGAAGGACTTAATTGTAAATCTCTCGATATCTAGCTAGAATTTGATTATCAAATTTTTAGTTCTAGGAGTAGAACCTCCCCGCCAACTAAACTTTGTAAGCTTAATTCATAGTTGACCTTATGAAACTTATTTCCTTGTTTGAGATGGACATGAGGATGCGTGCTTTCAAACATGTTGGTCATAGCAATATGTAACCTACATTTTCATTGTCTGAATGCAACAACTATTGTAGTTTTAGGTATGACAATTCCTATGATATCATGTGTAGGAGATGAGACAAGCCTTTGGAGAATGCAATCTGCAAGAATAAGTTCAACTCTTAACCTTGCAAGGATGCGGTCCCTAGACCAAGGTAGTCACCAAGTTTCTTTAATTCTTAGACCAATAGGTGATCGTTTAATTTAAATCAGGTTGTTTGTTTGTTTGTTTGTTTGTTACGTTGAGATCTCCCGGACCGTGTGTTTGCCAGTTGCATGCTTAGTACCGTTGGAAAGCTCTCGGCAAGGAGGGGTGCACAGGCTTGGTTTCATGGCGTTCCAACCTACGGGGTGAAAGTTATTGAATTTCAAAGTTTTAATGAATCCAAAAATTAGAAAATTACTTTTACTTTGTTTTGGTTGTGGCAACTGCAAAAGGCATACTAGTCCCATTGAAAGCACGCACTACCATAATCTACCCTTTGTTGCTACACAAATACCTCTAGCCCTTGAAGGACGGACTGGTGGCCGTGGAAATCATGCATTTTTGATACCTAGTGACATCATCTACTTTGAAAAGCCAAATAAACTCATTGGAAGTCAAAGTACAAGAAAAGATCTTCCCTTTCCACTCTAATACCAAGGATGAAAAGTTGCAATTCTGTCCTACATGGTTTGATTTTTTGTCCTCCAAAGGACACAAAACATCCTCGCGGCATCCCAATATGAGTTGAACTCGGCAAATAGATTTCTATGAAAATAGAGGCTTCCCAATCACATGACCGGAATTTTGGCACAATCCGCAATTCTTTCTTGAAAGAGCTAAATGAGATCTAACAACGTCATCCTTAGGTACTTCACAACACCAATGGGGGGTGTCAGGGTGGGGGGTTTGGGGCGGATTCAGGAGCGGAGACTCGGGCGGTTTACAAATATTCAACACATGTCCCTGCAGGGTGCCTCCGGGATTGCAAGTCCCGGGGCTTCAAATCACGCAGCCAACCTCAAGATATCTGCGTGCTTTCACAGCGCGCTTTACTGCACATACGTCAATGTGGGTCGGGGATTGAAAAGCTCAGCTTTTCTTATAAATAAGGTAAAAGTAAAAAACTGCCCCTATATTGGAGTTGTTCATTTTTTATAACCTTCTAAGGTGCCTAGGCTATATCAGGGTCTCTGAATCCTAATCTGAATTCAAAATTTCCAAATTCAATTTTCTGATGGTAGATTTCTAAACTCTTGGATTCTGTGAAATGTGAAAAAGCAAAGCTTTTTCACCTTGGACCCACATCGACATATGTGCAGTAAACCGAGCCGTGCTTTCACTAGACGTTGCGCCCGTCCATTAAAGTTAATACGGGTTCGCTTTGCCAGAGCCCCAATTTAGAATTTCTTTTCACTTTCAATTTGCCGGTGGGATAAAAGTAAAAACCTACCCCTATAGCAGCTTCTAAAGTGTTGTTTCTACCATACTTTAAAATCTTGCATACTAGTTACAATTAATTACAATGAAAGATGAAATCATGTGTTTCTACAAGTTTGGAAATATTCAGATTTATGTATGATAATTTGAAATTCTTGTGAACTTCATGGAAACATTTAAAAATTAAAAATATTTCAAAAACTTTTACTTTATTTTTCACTTTCACCTTTTGCTTTCATTATGGATTTAGGGTATAAATATTCAATATATATCATAGAACTTATAAGTTATATATCATTGCATCATTGTGTCATACACTAATTTTGAGTCCCATAAACTACAAATCATAGAACTTTGCCTTTCATCTTCCCCAATACAATTTAGTGTCTACTCTTACATACGCAAGAGTGAATCCATCATGCCTCATTCTAGCTTCTGATTACAAGCATTACATCTTGTAGAAGACCAAATTGTTGCCACTATAGTTCACAATGCTCTTCTAGTAATAGGGGGCACTTTCTTTCTACTCAAGTTAGAAGATGATTATGATTCAAACTCCAATTCCAAATCCAATGACGTTGTCAATGAATACATTCCACACTCTATGACGATCAATACACACATGGCTTATTTAATGGCCTCCACGCAATGTTACTTATTTTTTCGTCAACAAGTGCCACGTGACAACCACTTCATGAGAGACACTTTATTCCATCTAGATGAAACAAAATTCCGAAGGAAATTAAGAATGCCCCCAATAGCTTTCTACCGCATTCTTCAAATGATAGAAAACCATTCGATCTTCAAGAATCAGAGCAACAACCTCCAATTGCCACCAAAATACCAATTTGCTTTGGCCCTATGGAAATTTGGATGCTATAGGAATGCAGCAGCTGCTATGGATGCCTCAGATTTTGGATAGTTGTATATTCAAAATATATAGCTAACACTTCATTGTGTGCTTCAAGGGTGTTCATTCAAGGTGAGTCTAAGAAATAACTAAATAGAATTGTCTTCTACACATGTGTGAAACAAATGTATCTTGAAATGAAAATATGAAAAAATTGAGGACTTCAAAATAAAGAATAAAAAACAAAACAAAATTAGAGAAAACAAAGGATAACATTAGAACGGTGTACCAACACCACTTCAATCAACATTAACTTCTTATGGCCTTTGCTCTCCCTCTACATGTGAGGGTGAGGCTCCTTGTGCATCATGACTTCTTCTCAACTTTAAAATCTCAAGTCCTAAACTAGCTTTTCTAATACTCATTTCCATCATTTGCCGCTCATGTTGATGTTGTGCAATAGCTACATCCCGGCGGATTACTTCAATTTCAAGTTTCTTTTCATACTTTAGGGTATTTGCCTCTAATTCCTTTTGATACTTTATGCTATCTACTTTCACTTTGCTATTCTTAATTGCAAGCACGGCCTTGTGATATTCTCTACGCTCTTCAACTAAATCACAGGCCCTTAACCTCTATTCCTCTCCAAGATTAACTAAGGCATCTGCAAAAGATTTTTTGTTGGGGACGCCTCCTTGTTGAGTTCCTTGTTGAAATTGAGAAGCCATTTGTTCTTGCTCTGTAGTTTCTATACGTTGAACGTTAGGGGGTTCTGGTACATTTGCAACATTAGGTGTACCTTCATTTTCTTCATTTTCAATGTCATGTTCTCTTGATTGCGTTCCAAATGTTGCATCTTCATCCAAAGAATCACCATGATATGGAATGTGAATAGACACCCTACTGTGCATGAAGGCATCCAACCTGTCATAAAACGGACATTCTTGAAGCTGCAAATCCCTGAGGTTTGTCCTCCGACTACTTTCGGCTCCAGATGTGTCTGTTTCGGCAATTTGTTGAAGTGTTAGCTGTATATTTTGAAGAATTGGGGCCGGATTAAAGGCCGGATTGAAGGCAAATCCAAGCCTAATATAAACCTAAACACCTTTGAAGCACACAATGAAGTGTTAGCTATATATTTTGAATCATTTATGTCCATGGCAGATGGAAGTGAACAGGTTCCCGAGATCTTGCTACCTCATGGTATTCATCAATACGTACCAAGGTTTGCCCAAGAAACACTTACACTACAAGGTATGCAACATCCCATAGTAGCTCCGGTGCCTTCACGGCCCGTGGCTCGACAACTCCCTACAGTACTTCCGGATCGTCCATTGCCTAGGACACAACACCTTCCTATATTAGTATCAGCATCTCCACCATCCACAACACAACAACAGGGTCCAATTAGGAGATTACCGTCAGATTTACCAACATCACCACCGAAACGTACCCGTCAAAGAAGGACCTATTTGCAGTGGACAACAAACTTAGTTATTGTGCTTCTAAATTTGTGGGGTAGTAGAGATACCTATATGCAATATAAGAATGCAGGAGTACGAAGATCCGATGGGAGCAAACAACCCACTGTACAGACAAAGAAAGACATTCGAAAGGCTGCTATTGAAGCTATACTTAGAAAAACCGAGGTGCTTGTATCTGATCAACAAGTGAAGGATAAGTTGGACCAATTGGAGAGTTCATATCGAAAAGCAAAAGATCTTGAACGAATTGCCGAAACAGACACATCTGGAGCCGAAAGTAGTCGGAGGACAAACCTCAGGGATTTGCAGCTTCAAGAATGTCCGTTTTATGACAGGTTGGATGCCTTCATGCACAGTAGGGTGTCTATTCACATTCCATATCATGGTGATTCTTTGGATGAAGATGCAACATTTGGAACGCAATCAAGAGAACATGACATTGAAAATGAAGAAAATGAAGGTACACCTAATGTTGCAAATGTACCAGAACCCCCTAACGTTCAACGTATAGAAACTACAGAGCAAGAACAAATGGCTTCTCAATTTCAACAAGGAACTCAACAAGGAGGCGTCCCCAACAAAAAATCTTTTGCAGATGCCTTAGTTAATCTTGGAGAGGAATAGAGGTTAAGGGCCTGTGATTTAGTTGAAGAGCGTAGAGAATATCACAAGGCCGTGCTTGCAATTAAGAATAGCAAAGTGAAAGTAGATAGCATAAAGTATCAAAAGGAATTAGAGGCAAATACCCTAAAGTATGAAAAGAAACTTGAAATTGAAGTAATCCGCCGGGATGTAGCTATTGCACAACATCAACATGAGCGGCAAATGATGGAAATGAGTATTAGAAAAGCTAGTTTAGGACTTGAGATTTTAAAGTTGAGAAGAAGTCATGATGCACAAGGAGCCTCACCCTCACATGTAGAGGGAGAGCAAAGGCCATAAGAAGTTAATGTTGATTGAAGTGGTGTTGGTACACCGTTCTAATGTTATCCTTTGTTTTCTCTAATTTTGTTTTGTTTTTTATTCTTTATTTTGAAGTCCTCAATTTTTTCATATTTTCATTTCAAGATACATTTGTTTCACACATGTGTAGAAGACAATTCTATTTAGTTATTTTTTGGACTTACCTTGAATGAACATCCTTGAAGCATGCAATGTCTAAACTCTAGTAGGTTGTTTGAACAAAATCCTCCACCTTCTAGTGGTTCATTTTGAAAAGTTGGGTTTGTCTTTACTCATGGAATTGTTCATCTAAGCTTGTTCAATAACAAAGAATATTGATGAATAGTTAGCACTTGTGATCAACCTTGTAAGGACGCTACAAACCTAAAAGGTCCAATTGTTGTAGAAACAAAGAATGCACCTACACTAGTAGAAAATTCAGTTTTTCTGTTGATTCGGTCGCGTTGAATCAACAAAAAAACTGAATTTTCTACTAGTGCTATATTAGTGACTACTCCATCTCCACTTAAAATCTTTTGTATTTAATTCTACAAAGGTTCAAAAATTATGAAACAAAATTTCCACCTTGTAGTGGTTGGTTTTCGAAAATTGTGTTTGTCTTTACTCATAGAAGTGTTCATTCAAGCTTGCTCAATAACAAAGAATATGGATAAATGGTTAGCACTTGTGATCAACCTTGTAAAGACGCTATACACCTAAAAAGTCCAACTGTTGTAGAAACAAAGAATGCACCTATTCTAGTGACTATTCCGTTTTCACTTTAAAAAATTGTAACTAATTCCAAAAAGGTTCCAGAATTATGAGTCTACTTGGGTCAGATGTCAATATCATTTTCCTTTCATCACAAATTTAGTGAAAATTATTTCAAAAAACGGAACTCCTTCTAATCTCAAATCAGGTGGTAAAGGAGCGTCCTACCTTACACTTTAGGATTGTAACTTGAAGGATTGTAATTTTGACTCCTCTAGAGTTACAAAATACGTTGTGTAAGCCTAATTACATGAAGAGCATTGATTCATGACTCAGATTCATGAGAATAGAGATTTTGGGGTGTCAGAGTAGCAATCTTTCCCAAGGTCCAGCCGGTCGACACCTGGCCTCTGCTTGGAAATCTCAGCTCAGAATGTCCCGCACCCTGACACCCTTCAATGTCCAACAAAATCAAAAGGAAATGAAAGAGCGGCACGTGCACGATAAGCCACTGAGGACAAAATCTTCATTATGCGCTCGGATGTTTCATTTCTTCTATTGTCCAGGAATTGTTCTTGTATGGCCTTGTGAGGAAATTTCACCATACGGAGTATTTGAATCTGTAAATAGAATTGAACACACATGTTCAGGAACTATCCATTGAAAAGTGGTTGTACCAATGAGTCCAAAAGTGCCACCCCCTTGTCTTAAAAAAACTCAGGCCATCGATGCTTCTCTAAAAAACTAGAACTCCCAAAATAGCCGTTGATTTGATTTCCGCCAATGTCGGAGATTTCGTTCAATCTCTGCCGTAGATCTTGGGAGCAAAATTCTAGAGGCCCTAAACAACCGTCAATCAACACCACTCAGAGGAAATATACACATTGCAAGATATGCACAACGATTTGCACAATTAGGGTTTGATTGTTGGGGTCGGCTCTCTGCGCAGAAGTCTGCTTCAGGGATTGAGGCAAAATCTTAACTTGCTTGGAGCATGTTGGAGCTTGCATGCAGCTTGGAGGGGAGGCCAACATTCTACACTCAATCTGTGAAATTCAATAGTAAGTTGGACTACATGAATTTGTGAATTTTTCAAATTCCCTGGCGCCTGATTGAGTTTGTGATTTTTTTACAGAATTGGTCGGAGCGTCGTTTTGACTTGCATAGGGTTGAGTTCTTGTCTGCTGGAACTTGTGAATTTCTTTGTAAAAAAACCTCAGAAGTGAAGTTTGTGGAGTTTGCAGCAGTGCCTAAATTTCCCGTGGTTTTGCGACGTATAGGGTTGTCGATGTGTTGGCACCGTCGAGACATTCTAATTTCTTGATTGAGTTTTGATTGTTCTTGAACGCTTAAGGCTGATTCTGTCACTAGTAGAAAACGCAGAAATTTTAACAGAATTCTGTTGATTTGGTCGCGTTGTACCGGTCATTTTTCTGTTGATTTCAACAAAAATCTGTTAGTTTTAACAGATTTTTGTTGAAATCAACAGAAAAGTGACCGGTACAACGCGACCAAATCAACAAAATTCTGTTAAAATTTCTGCGTTTTCTACTAGTGTGTTGATTTTTGAGGGTGCTTTTGTTTCACAATTCAATGCTAGTTGAATGTTCTTTGATTTACTCTTTATTTGATTGCTTGCTTGTAATTGCTTTGCAAATCTTGTACTAGAAAACAAATTCATTGTGGTTTTGAACATGGTTTCAAACTGGATCTTCTATTTCATAGGCCAAGCAGGGGATCACTGTGTTGATAGTTGTAAGGGCCGCATTGGATCTGCGAGAGTGCGAGGGATTTGTGTTGAATTTGTTGGATTAATGGAGATGGTTAGGGTTTTAGGATTCAGTTTTTTGTTGAAACACATGGACCATTTCCATTGAAAGAAGGAAACAATACAAAGAACCAGAGGAAATTAGGGTCCTTGGCAATTAGGGTTCACGTCTTGCATCCCTTGAAATTTTTTTGTAAAAGATTGACAACCAATATGATAATGACATGTGTACCCACTTCTATTATTCATGCTTGCCTTTCATAAAAAACAACATTTTCACACAATCATACTATGCACTGAAAAGTGGTTGTACCAGCCACTCCCACAAAACAATTTGAATCTGTAAATAGAATTGAACACACATGTTCAAGAACAACGAAGTCGAAAAAGCATACAAAGAAGCCGCTACTGTAGCTTTTCGGAGGTGCAACCCTTGTTTCCGGTCGAGTCTATAGTACCCCAACGAGCTAAATGGGGAGGTATAACAATGGATGAATGTAGAAAAAAGCCCCCCTATTTTGTGCCGTAATAACTTTGTGATTATCACTTCTCCCAGCTAATTTGGGTCCTCTGATTGCAAATATGAAGTCAAAAATTGCAAAAAATTTATGCATGAGAAATAAAAAGTTCCAATGTTTTCCCCAGGGTTAAAACACGGGGGCAAAACCACCTCCGCATTTAGCTGGTTGGGGTACTATAGATTGCCCCTTGTTTCCACAACGGTGGTTTTGCTTTTGGAGACCACTAAAGGCTCTTGTGAGGCCTCATGTGGCACGGAGGCTGAAGGCAGATCAGTATTGTTGGCCATTCACTACAAGAGAAAGGGTGTTTTAAATATAGTCCTAGAGATAAGATTTTAAGTAATGACTTATAAGGAGTGTTTTAAGTACAAATTCCTTATAAACACGTGTCTTTTAAATAAAACTTTACTTAAAAGACATGTGTTTTTAGGGAATTCTTACTTAAAACACTCTTTATAAGTCATTACTTAAAATCTTATCTCTAGGACTATACTTAACCCTAGAAGGACGCGGGGGGGCCTTGTGGAAATCATCATTTCTGAAACTGTGAGAACAATTGGTATTAAAAAATTGAAAAGAACTCATTCAAAGTCAAAGTACTGTAGAAGCTCTCCCCTTCCCACACAAAATTCCAAGGATGAATAGTTGCACTTCTGTCCCACACGAATTTATACTCTATCATCCATCGGACACTAAACGTCCGCAGCGTCGTTCCTGGGTTAAACCACCCCTTTCTCTTTCTCTTATAGTGATTGATTCTACTGCTGCAGTTATTTCTGCCATCAATGTTCCTGCTTAGTTTCTTCTCCCACTCATCTTCTAGTTGCGCTTGAGCTTGATCACCCTATCTGGTTTACAAACTCAACACCAGCTTCCTCCTGCAACGTCGCAACCCAGAGCACTTGATGGGCAGTAATAGATTGAAAGATCGACTCCATTCTTGATCTAAAGCTGAAGTTATTGCTTCAACTAGTCAGATGGAGCACTCTGATTGGGAGAATAATTGATGTTCGGTGCACCATTGAGTCACAACATACGAGTGTGAATTAGCAGACTAGAACAGGAAGAGGAAATTTCGTGTTTAGTAGGACCGAGTCTTTAGAAACAGAGAGCAAGAAGAAGTGTAGATACCGCTGCACTCAAGCTCTCCTTCAGCCGTTTCATCTCATCAACCACAAACTGAACCTCCCTCAGAGCTACTTCTTCACGCTGTATCTCCTGCGCTATCCTGGCCGCTCGAAGCTGCATGTCAGCGTCAATTCCAAAACATGTCAGCGCCAACTCCAAAAAAGCAATGAGCAAGCACAAATGTTCATTTCATTTTCATTTTTGATCCCGTTATTGCATGAAAGCATCCGTGACACATTATTTCGTGAATATTGAAACGTCGAAAGCTGGAAATCTACTGAGGACAGGCATATCCATTTTCGCAAGGGCATGGTGGTACGGCATTCGTATGAATGTAGGAACGGATCATACTCGGACAAGTTGCTCATTGATAGCAAGAGTGCGCTCACGCACAGCGTCGTCAGGCCGAAGGCCTCGCAACACACGGACGAATTCTCTCACCCGGGTCGCGAAAGCAAATTTAAAAATCATGCTTGAGTTTGTTCGTGGCTATCGATCATTCACTTGAAACAAAATCTAACAGTGTTTCAATCTCTCCATCGCTAAGAGCCAGTGATCGGCAGAACAGAAAGCGTTGCCTGTAAACCCTAACTCAAAAAAATCAACTGGTAACAAGAACTTTGGTATCTTCAGGAAACGTGGATTTCTGGACTTTGTGGCCGGTCTTAGCTATTGGCCCTCCCCAGCCGCACATTACAGAGGACCGCTCCTTGCTTTTACATGAAGTCACGGCAGAAAGAGAGGCACGACCTCCGACAAGCCAACAAGCTTGCTAAATTTTGCCTATGTACAATTGAATTTCTTTGTATGGAGCTTAATTTGTGTGGAGCTCGTACATGCAGCATCTAATCTAGCGCTCATCAAGATGGAAATTCAAGAGGTTTCATGCCTGCGAGACCAAAATTTGAACCTAGTTATTAAACATTGCACATCACAATTGGAAACCTTGAGATTTTCTTGAGCACTGTCCACAAGTTGAGAACTTCCTGCATTCAATACTTAGGGTGACAGTGTGGTCGGAGAGAACTTGACCAGTCAACCTCGTCATCAACAACGTCGAAGTGAATCAGGAAGTGAACACCTGTGAGCTGAGTTTGCGAAATTCCCGTGAGGAACTGGTCCTTTCTTGACGAAGCAAAAGCCAACGTCAATGCATCAATTTCATGCCAGTTCCTCACCTTGACCTCCAAGTATTGATTGTCACACAAGCAAGATACTGGCCGACAAGAGCAGCCCCACGGCTACACGGTCAACTAACACTGTAAACATTCTTGGCCATTGATCTTCTTTGTCAAAAGAAAATCAATGGTCCAGAACATTTACAGTGTTAGTTGGCCGTGTAGCCATGGGGCTGCTCTCAATGAGGACTTGAGAGAATGAGCCATGAATCCTACCAAAGCACTACTGCAGAGTAGAGTACCAAAATATATGGCACTATAATTACGTATTTTAACCTCTCTTGTAAGTTTGAACATGTCGGTCTTTTACTGCRCCTGTAGCAACACACTCTTCCAYGCMRTAGYRTCACYATAGCAAGAAGATAAAAATAAGGTGGTTCAGTTCTCTTTGTCAGAGTTTTATCTTTAAAATATTGTTCTTCCCTAACGCCAAGTGGGAACGTACCTCTAGCCCTCCCATTGAAGATGCTGCTATCAAAGCCAACATTAGTCAGATAACTTCTACAATAATTTGTATTTTTTCATGAAAGTTGTTGGGACCTTTAGATATACTTGTGACACACCTTCTCCAAGTGGAAACTAAGAAAATTAATTCACTATTCCTAGGGATGCCTTGAAATGACAACAACTATCTTGTAAAACTGCAAGGACTCTCCAAACTCTAGGTGACCTTCAAGGTCACATAACTTTTGCATATCAACTTATTTTTCAATGTTTTTTTCCTTCTAGTTGTTGAAGCATAGCAACTTCTAACTTCATAAAATTTTAAATTTAAAACTAAAATTCCAACTCCCACAAACACCTCAACATTCTGAAAAGTACATTTCCAACTTTACTACAAGAATATAGGACATAAATGATTGCAAAAAAATGATTGAAATATAGTCTAATAGGACACTTCCAATTGCAAAATGACTCAAAGGTTGTGCAATCATTGTGGACAAGTCGTTTATGTAAATGACTATGGGTGTATTATCACCATCCATTTAGTACTTGGATGTACAAATGAATGAAAAATTCAGTGGTTAACTAAGTGATAAAGAAAGTTTGGCTTAAAGAAATAGCTATAAAGATGCCATGTGGAAAGTGCAGAACCATTGAAAACCTGATGTGTATAGTCATTTTGAAGTTACAACAGACCCATTGAAAATCTGACGTGGACAGCCAATCAGCCATGTAGATAGTCATTTGCAAGTCATTTTGGAGTTACAATAGACTTGTTAATTTATGACACAAATAACCCCGTGAGAAGTTATTATGTAGTCATTTAGAAGTTGTGATGGAGTCTCTGTGCCATTTGGATGAATTGACAAATAGAAAATCATTTTGTAGTGGCATGGAGTTAGGGTTTAGTTGACTTTCCTAAGACATGGGAAGGAATGTTTCCATCATTTTCAGGTTGTAGCAATGTGCGCTAAAAAGAATGTAATGACAAATGTACAAAGAGTGTCATTCTAGAGGCACATATAAATGCAATTGAAATTCCACAATACATTATACACTACAAATAAATCAAACAAGATACACCATACACCATACACAATCCATTATACACCAAACACCATAGTTGGCAAATGTATTGCATGGATTCCGAAGCTCCTTAAAGAGAGTGTATGAACAGAAGAACCAACAAGCCCTTTGTACTAGTGGGGTGGTAGGAGGCAAGACAAACCATGTGAGATATGTAAAATGTAGGAATTATGTTACTAGTAATAATTTAGATCTCATTTAGGCATAGTAGATAACTTTCTTTGAAAAAATGAAGGAGATGTTGGAAATCCAATTTCACTTTCATCTCCAAATTTTTTTTTCCGACTTCAAGCTTCCAATTAGAAGTTGTAAAAGAAATTGAGAAAATGATTGAAAACAATATTTTTTGACATTTTCTAAATCTAGTTGTGTAAAAGATGTGACGCGGTCATTTTTGTGTCATTTCCTCAGCAATACTGTAACACAACTTCCACCAAACTAGTTAGAGTTAGATGGAAGTCATAGTTGGCCTCTATTGATTTAGTATTGTAGGAAGTTACTATTAGGAATGTTATTCTAATTATTTCTAGCAATCCGGTTCTTGGGGGAGGCTTCATAATTAAATTATATATGCATGCAAGAAGTGGAGGTCTAAGGAATGCATAAATCCATCAACTCCAACATTGTCTAGCTAAATGGATTTAGAATAGATTGAAATCAAAATCATTCGTACTTGTTCTTGCTCTTATCCATTGATGCAAAGAAAGAAGAAAATAAGMTTKTCAAGATGTATGGAAAACCATATAGTGAATTAAATTGAAAAAGATGTAAAAAATGTAGCTTAGTAGGCTTTAACTAGTATATGGCTAATGGTCTACTATTTGTAGTCATGGGAAGATATTTTGCAATGGATCCAAAGAGGCACAACACTTGCCCATGGATTGCCAAAACACATGTAAACAACCTACAAAGACATTGCCAATCTCAAATTGTGTATTAAGTTGTTGAATACACACAATCGAGTGACTTCATTCACTTTGAAGTAAAACGTTACTACAGGGCATGGTCATAATCTTTGCATCATTAAATGACTTCTAATCTCAATATAGAATGCATGCCCATGGTGGCCAATCCTAGTCCTATTTCAATCCTACTCCTATTTCCTATTCTGTTTCATTGTTTGACACTTCATAGTAATTTTGGAATGCCTAGAAGAGTTGATATAAAAAATCCCTTATTATGTGCTTCTTGTAAGYCCTACAGATTTGAAGTTGAATCATAATTATTAGTATTGAAAATTTGTATTTAACAATAGTRGCAAAATTCATCAAAAATAATAGCTCCCATATTTGTAAAAGATTAACTAAATCATACCAGAAAATCCAAAGAAATAAACAGAGTGTACCACTAGAAAAAAAAACCCATCATGAATTCATCAATTAAAGGTGCTCTAACTAATTAGTGGAATGTTTATCTTAAACCTCAATGACATTGTCATTTGCAATGCATAAATCTTCTATTTTTCTATTAATTTAGTGAATATTTATTGAGTGAAATTAGGGCCTTGGATACTATAATTAATTGCCTAATATTTTTTTAATTTATTTTTGGATGATATCATTTTATCAAATCCGCATCCATTAATGTTGCACATAGCAATGTTCTAAAGAATTTACATATTTTGTGCGAAAGTACAAAGTAAGGTGTAGTGGCAAGTCACTCATTCTTTAGTAGCTCTGCAATGAAAATTAGGTCATTTAGAAAAATTGTAAAAAATGCATTTAGAAATTAAATGTGTAAATTATTTTTTCAAAAAGATGCTCAAATTGCCAGAAAAATACAGTTGCCTATAACTTTCACATAACAAATCCAAATGGAATGAATCAAAGCTCCCCGTGTGTACAAACTTACAATCTACCGGAAATTGATTTTAAAAATTTTAAATTTTTTTTTTAGTGTGAGGTGGTTTCTACCCACCACACCTAAAAGAAGGACATTTTTTGCCATAACATTTGCTCTCAATCACCAATTGAAATAAAAATTGTATTCCCACAAACCTAATGTGTTTTCCTATCTCAAAAAAAAATTCAAAAAATCGGATGAACTGAGACCTTAATGGCTTGCTCGAAATCCAATTTGTCCTTTGAGAGGACATTCTGACTTTAGGGGTTAAGAGTGTAGAAATCGAATAAAAAAGTATAATTTTGATCTTATTTGAAATTGTACAAGTTGGTTACCATGTTTATGAGGAACTTGGTTGTGAAACAATTAAATTTGAGTGTGATTAGGAAGATGGAAATAACATATGGAATGGAGAAATTGCATCTTCATGATATTCATCACCACACGTTGGAGAGAAGTTATATTGAATATTACTGAAGTTTTTGGGAAGTCATTGATCTAATCCCTTAAGTTCCAACTTCCAAGGCCATTTTTCTGTCAAAAATCATGCAAAACTGCCAAAATTATTGCATTCATTATAGAAACAAAAAAAAATGTTGTTTTTAGAATCTAACCATAGGATATTGTACTAAACTTGTCTTAGATCATGTGCTAAATTTTTTGTAATGTTTGACCACATAGATTGAAAGATATTAGCATACAAAGTGGAAGAAAAAGTTTTTTTTATGAAGATGCTTTGATTGCCTACAAAATAAGAAGCTCCATAATTTTCACATCACTAATCCAAATGGAATGAATCAAAGCTTGCCATTGAGAAAAAAAATAATCTATTAGGAAAAAAATATTAATTTCTTTTTTTCCATTTTTTTTTGGATATTTTTTGTTGCTTGCTCTCCCCCATTCTTAGGTTATTATGGCATAACTTTTGCTCCCGGGCACCGTTTGAAATAGAAATTATTTTTTCAGAAAGTTAATAAGTTTTCCTATGTCATGACAAAGTTTCAAAAAGTTTCGCCAGAAATTGAGCTCATAGGAACCTACCCGAAATCCATTTTGTCCCTTGCAAGAACAGCGGGACTTTAGGGGTTAAAAAAACCTTTAAATTGAATGATGCAATTGTGCTTTGTCAATTTCTATTGCAAACTTGTTGGTAGACAAAGATATTACAGACAACCATGATAGAAGAAATACTTATTGAAAAGAACATGATGCAATTGAAGATTTTATGGTAGCTAGTTTAATCGATTTTTTCAAGTCAAAAATTGAACACTGTAGTAGAATTTTTTAATCTTGATTCATTGTCATTTGACAACAATGAAAATTGTTGACAGACAAATAGTAGAATTCAAAGTTATAAAGTCTCAAAGGATGATGAATTTTAGATATAATATTTTTCAAAATCATAAAATGATTTATGATTTTGGTGTCATTGTATCAATTCTTGCATTATGAATTTGAAAAATATAAAATACACCATTTTTTATCATTTGATAATCATTTAATCTTTTTATTTTTTAAAACTTTTAAATTCTGGATTTAAATTCACCCTAGCAAACTAACCTATAAGATGGAAATTTGGAAGCAATGTTGTTGCAATCTTCAAAAAGCAGTTTGGCAAATTAATTCAAGAATTCTTCACAACCCACAATGATGTTCAACTATCCTTTTATAATTTTCAATGTAATAGTTTTGAGAGTTTTAGACTCTAGAATATCTTTTCCACAAAACACACTATATAATAGTGTCCAAAATGCCCAATAGAAATTTTGGGATAAGAGCAAGATGGAATGAATTTTGAGTTCAAGGTTCCATTAGCACAATAATTGCATGTTCTAAGATTGGAACATGTATATAATTTTTTCCTCGTACAAATAATGACATATTCAATTATAATGAAACACAATACAATCTTCTCTTGCTCCTCAAAGATCCAAGTGGTATTGGATGTGATAGAAAATTGATATTTTGGTCTTAGATATAAAATCAATAATTTACTTTTGAAACTTCCTCGATAATATGTAATTATTGGAACAAGCTTATAATCACACTGCTCAATATTGGAATACTCATATCAACTAGGCTTCTCCTTGCTAATTGATGAATTACTAGCAAAACAAACACAAAAACAATAAATTAATAAGCATTACAATAATTCATATTTGTTACAGTATAGGCTTACAATTTTTTTCTATTTTAAACTTCAAGTAAAATTTCAAGCATTCAATTAATAATAAACTTATTTCCACATGGTATTTTTTATACATTTTCATTATTTTGTATGAAAACAAAATAAAGTCACATTTGTCTAATACATTAATTTCCAAAACTACTTAACCAAGTGTGAAATTCCATCCTTCAAGTTTTGTAACTTGTATACTTGTCCATAAATTTAGGATTGATTCTTATGTTGAGTTTTAAGCTATCTTGCTTTAAAATCATGATAAATTAACTTRRAAATATTAGAAWAYATTATTAAYAARGTATARAATRCGCACATGGTATACTTGCAGCACTATGATTTCCACCTTTTACTAATGGAGCTAGAGGTCCACATCCAATCTACAAGAGAGCATTGATGCMCACGTCAATCTAGTCATCTTYATGAAACTACAATTTAAAAARTTCAAYGTTAACTATCACCTCAAACRATAATTAGGTTTAAATTAAATRACTTGCAATTTYAAAGTATAAAAGATGCACATGTTGTAAAGGTATTTATTATTTACAATGAGACCAGGAGGAACAAGAAGAGTTTTGATGCCGTGAATGGCTTGAGATTGTTTGGACCCAATGTCTGGATTGTTAATAATAGAGTAGCCATTGATTTTGTTTCCTCCTATGGTGATATTTAGCTTCTTGCCATTGAAAGCCGTCGTGCTCATGTAATCTGCATTTTGTGCTAAATTTTTCAATTGTTGATATGAAAAGGTTTTTCCTGGAATGATGTGGTATTGTATTACACTTGTTGCCATAGCTTTACTAATAGTAGCCGATTCCGAGAATAAGCAAGGATATTTCTGTCCAACATTGCAATTCCCAAAGAACAGATAGTATATAAACATAAAAAATGGATGATAAAGAATTAGGTAACCCTAAAATTGATAAACAACAATTATAAAAAGTAACATTGACATTTGTTTGTTTCAAAGCACAAAAAAATTTGAAAGAAAGATTTGGACAAAGTGTTGTTGGTTTAATATGCATAAAAAGAATACACTCCAAATTAAAATAATTTTGGAAGATTTAAGTATATTGTACTAAATATACCTTTACTGCTGAGTTTTGAGGAGCAAAAAAAGTGAATGTTGATGATGATCCTTGAGAAGTTGGCCATGATTGGTTAAGAAGAGCTTGCAACACATTACCACTTCCTTGATATTGCTTTGGTAAGATTGGAGGAAATCCTGCTCTACCTTCTACAAATTTTGTTCCAATGACCAATACAAAAAACACCATACATTCCACAAAATTGGTGAAGTCCCTAACCTTTGTTGCCATTTACAACACTCTTGAGCTTCTAGACCAAACTAAAATCCTATCTAATGTTTCTTGTTTAAACTCACATGCTTGAAGTAATCAACAAATTTTAAAATTCCACATTTGAAATGAACTCAAATGCATCTTGGATATACATAATTTCATAGGATTAAAAATTTGAAACAAATGAAATTGACATATCTACATCCATCTAATTTAGAAATAAGTAATAAATCTTTTCTAAGTTGTATGTAAATTTGATGTGGCTTTGAGATTGCACGTGAAAGTGTTGTTGATTAAAAAAATTTAGAATAACACTTTGACACTGAAAGCGGAAGAATGAGAATACAAAGATAAATCAAAGATAGAAACCACCAAACTACCTTAACCACCTAAAGATCTTCACTCTTTAATTTTTAACTTGATTTTGTACACATATATTGATTRTTCCTCATGTAACAGCTTTGTGCACCAAATACTTTAATGAATATCTTATGCTTTGCTGTTTAAATAAATGTCCATTGAAGTTTGTGTAAATAAAAGCATTAGTCATCAATCATTAGCATCCCAAGGGTTAATAAATGATCTTCAAAAATGAAAATTTGGAGTAGCCTTTCTCCATGAATAAGAAGTAATATTGTGAATAATCTATGATTTTTGGAGAATATTCTTAAAAAACTCTAAAAAAATGGTTTTCTATATACTTGGTAGTTTTGATGCAAAATTATAGGCTTTGACCTCTAAGCAAGTGGGTTGACTTTCATACTCTTGTGAAATTACAAGTAGTTTTTCACTTTATAAAGGTAGTTTTCCACATTAATAAATACCAAACACTTTATAAAGGTAGTTTTCCACATTAATAAATACCAAATAAAATAAAATGACACTTGAGTGATTTACAAAGTAATACATAAATGAATTGGGCTCCATTTTCCTCCACGCAACCATGCTACTTATAGTGACTAACTCTAGATAAAGGACTTTAGAGGATTTGGATCTAGAATTTTTCAACACAAACTTTGGTCATATATTAAAATTGAATTTCAAAAAAAGGCATTGTCGAATTGGTTTTTAGGAACGAATGGGAACAAAGAATTTCATATGGACATCCTCATCATTGAGGATGTGCACAAATATTTTTAGTTGATCACAGAATGCAATGTACACTATTGCAAAGAGCTTACATGAATATTGATTGGGTTGTTGCATGATGTTGATGCATATGTATAKTGGAACATCTTGGGCACAAGCACAGTGGCACACAACTAATCTTTTTCTATGATTCAACATTAGTAGGCAATTGTCTTGAGTGCAACATCATAAAATCTTAGATAGTGCATGGATTCATAGCTTTAGAATTCTAATAGATTAATGGATTAATAGATTTCAATGTTCCCATAGCCCTAGCAATTTCCAAACTTGAACACCAAACTTTTATACCAATGTACAAAGTTCAAGAAARATGTCAATACAAACATCTAAAAAACTTCAAAATGTGAACATCTTAAAAAATATTGGCAATGCAAAAAAGAATTCAAGGAAAAACAAGTGTAGATGAAAAAACACCAATTTTGAAAGTCACTAAGTGCCTCAAAAGAAAAGCATATTGAGACCAAGATTGGATATCCTGGACACAAGATTTTTTTGTCCAAGTACAAGGTAAATATACAACAAAAGGCTAATTCTAAAGACCACAAGAACAAGGAAGATGAATACAAAGTCTGGCAGTCCAATAAGACCARGCCGAAATCCAGAATTGTATGGGTGAGATTGGCTAGTGGATCTTTCCTACTTGAAACTAATACATTCTCCTAAAAGATAGAACTTCAATCTTCAAAGTTCAAAGGGGGCGCATCCTATTAAATATACGTGAGTACATATTTAAAAACATTTAATTTTTGAAACTGACACAAAAATCACTTTATTAGCTTTCAATTTTTTATAAATTATCAATACTTTGTAAGTTTCAATCTTTAAAAAAAATCCAAATCTAAAATTTGCCAAAAAAAGCTCTTCAATTTTCATTGATGGTTCTTTAATCTTTAACATCTGAGTGTCCCATAGAGACAAAAATAAATTTTGGATAGGCTCCTACAATCTCAATGTTAACATTTGACATGATTTTTTTKAATCTTTTGTAGGAAATGTAGTTTTTTCAAGAGCTTCACGTACAAGTATAAATTTCGGCAAAAATGGTAATGTGCTAGAGAAGTTACAACTTTTATATCCAAAATTTCAACTYAAGGAGCAAATTAGACAAAGCAATTTGGCTTGACTTTGAAGGGGGCAAGCCAACATGGGAGCAAAAGGTTTCCTATGCATGTCATTGATAGGGTGCATGTATGTGGCCACAAGTGAAGGCAAACTATGGACATTCCAATGCCAATTAAAGAGCCAAACAAACTATGGATGAAGAAGATTGCCATTTCCAAAGATCGAAACATGGATGAAAATAAGATGGGAACATCAACTGAAGGCTATATTATTGAAGGTTTTTTATTTGCTAATTGAATGCATTTCAAGAGCACAATAGCCTTCTTAGTTTCAATGAAAAATTAGAAGAATTGTTTTTCCATTTGGAGAGGAACAATGTGAATGATTAAGGAATCTTTCAATCCATTGTTGGAATAATTTTTTGTTTCTTGAAAGTGTGTCTTGGAAAATAACCACAAAAATTGTAGTGTATTTTCAATTTGGTGAATARCCTTGCATTCAATGTGATTTGACAAAAGAAGAGGGTCATTTTAGGCTTGTTCCCTTTGGTGTTCCCCCTGCTATGAACTAATGGTACACTATCAAAATATTTAATTTAAAAAAAAAACTCAAAATTCAAGTTTAAAAAAAATAAAATAATAATAAAATATTATTATTTGGCGTAGACAAAGTTCAGTCATATTAGCCTGCAAATGTGGCAAAGTTCCCACAATCGAGGAACTTGTAGCCTAGTTGAGTTGTAGAGGACCTCAATCTCATCTAATGTAGTGCAAGATTCTATTGAGTGTGCTCCACGTCATTTTTAGTTGTGAAATTTTGTAGAGACATGCCTAACATGATTTTATGATAGATTTTTAAATTCAAGATTTAAATTTCAAGATTTTTCCACAAACGACAATCAAAGTCATCTAAATTCTTAGGTAGGGTGAGAAAAAAACTTGTTGTTTGACTTCAAATCATAATATATTGCAATTTGTATGGTCAAAATTTACCAAATATTTTATCAAATTATTTCACACAATATACTATAGTTAGTTTCTTAAGAAAAATTTACTCAATGAAATAAAAATGATAATTTTGAGTGGATTTTAAGGGAAAAAAGGCCTTGAGACTTTAGGGGTTGAAACTTGTAGTAGTTCTTGGTTGTATAGGTGAACTATTCAAAGGATAAATGTTGAGTAATCTTTGAATGCCCAATCAACCACTTTATGCTCATTGCCCAACTTTAGGAAGCACGTCCAATTTATTTTTTCAAGTTTTATATTTTTTTCATCTAGTTTGTAAAGTTATCTTTCTACAGCTTAAAAAAATTGAATTTAGACRAATAATTTGCCCAAAATTTGAAAATTATTCTACTTGGAGAAAAAAGTGTTTTTTTTTCCAAAAATTGAACTTTGATTGTAGATATCAAAATCCATACAATCAAAATGTTTAAAAATTGGAGAGTAGACTACTTTGCTAATGATGAATGCTATCTTGTGCTTAGATTTTTCAAAAAATGATTAAAAAATAAATTTTACTGTGATTTCAAAAACAATAATTTGAAAGTGATTTTGGAGTGAAGACCTCCATGAGACATTTAGAAATTAAGAATAGTGAAAATAGACCCAAATAATTGTAGCTTCCATTTTAACATTTAGTTGTGTACCTAAAAATTACAACTATTTTTTTTAGCACATTGATTGGAACCTATGTTTATCAAATCAACAAATCAACTTTGAAACTAAAGAACACCTAGCAATTATTTGGAACACATCACTTTCCAAGATGGGCTCCTTTGTATAAAGAGACGGTTAGGTGGATTTTCAGTTTGGTTTTCTAGTTGGCTTGTATGGTTTGGTTTTGCTTAGCCGTCTAAAACTTTGTAAAGAGGGCTTTTCAGGGTTTGTCCTCTCATTGCCTTGTATTTTTCGGACTCATCAATGGAATTGTCCATGTGTTTCAAAAAAAAACCCCTCAATACACATAAATACTCGAGGAGTGCATTACAGAGGATGTTTGCTAGTAGTATGCCAACGAGCCCCTATTACATGGGTGCTATGTAGGTGTGAGCTCCCATTTCGTCACTTGGGACTCATTATTCTTTTTTATTGAATTTTTGCAAAATTAAGTGTGGAAAATAGTACAAAAAATCCAAAAAAGAGTGTAATGCCAAAATAGGTGTGTTACATGCCAATATAGAATTTGGTCATGAATAGAGTGTTTTTGCTTAGTTAGATCCTAAACCAGCTTGTACATAGGTTAGAAATCGGAAAATCAGGCAATTTGTAGATATTAAGTAATATTGCCCAAAATAGCCAATTCTACCTGCTTGTGACAAACTATGGCCAATTTGGTCCGAGGGGACCTAGGTGAGAACCCTAAAGTCGATTCCCAGAGAAAGGTTTAAGTTCCTCAATCGTTTACCAAATTTAGTAGAAATCCCAATTGTTAGCCCACAGGTGTTATCAAACTCAAGATGGGCCAGCAGAGAGACTCTATGGCCAAGGAATGGTGTTCTAGGGTTAGTTCCATGCTAGGGACTCAATGGCAAAATCAATTCATGAAGATTCCCTCGTATGTGGAAGATTCCCTAGACCTCGGTAATTCAAGGAGATGGCATAATTCGAATCTCCTATTACCAATGTGCAAAGTAAGAATATGAGCTTGCAGACGTCTTGTGGTATTCCATGAGAGGTTCCACAAAAAGTCTCGGGTTTTTCTAATCATCCAAAGATCTTTTTCCGAGCAATCAACCACTTAAACCGACAATGGTAAATTTCTAGAAAGTACCTAGGTGGCGGTAAAATCTCAATAAAAATCAAAATAACTTCTTTTATGTTAATAAGGAGCTCCAACAAGTTTTAAGACATTTTGATAACCAGAAGACATCGAATCGGCAAGATTGCTCGACTTTCAGTAAAATTAAAAGTTTACGGTGGAGTTGACTGGCGTACTGGGGCATACAATATCGGAATGAGGTCAAATCTAGGGCTTCTCTTAATCCCTTACACCTATTTAAGAGCCTAGGCTAATTACTTTTCATAGAAAATTCAACCTCCAAAAGTTGGGTTTTTACCCCTTTTGGTCGTTAAGTTGGCGCTAGGATTCGATGAGTTTTTGACGTATGAAAAAGTTCAAGGCGTTTGATAGACTAAAAATGGTCTTCTGAAGCCAATGGCGCAATCCAATTTCAATTTGGATCATTCCTCCAAAAGTTAAAAGTTAGGACCAGCGTGGAAGTCAAAAACTAGGGATGAGGATGAAAATCCTAAGTGATAGGATTACCTTAGGAAAAAGGAGAGGAGGAGGGTGCCCTTGGAAATGTATATAAGGGCACCCATTCTCCTCTCAAAACACCCCTTGTAGCCATATTTTGGCTCATTTTATGTATTTTGGGTCCAATTAGTTGGATTTTTGGCCATTGCGAGCCAATCTTGCCAAAATTGTGTATTTGGAGCATGTTTTAGCTCCATTGTTGCTATTTTTCAAGCTCTCTTTGAAGTACATTGGGTTCTCTTCAAACTGTGTCTTAGTTGCAAGTATTTTGAGTTCAATTGAGACGATTTGTTGAGTCTTTGACTCCTTGTTACTAATCCTAGAGAGTTCTCCCACCGTACCTTGGCAATGTTGCTTTGGGAGTCCTTTGATTTGTGTTGTGAGTTCTAAACTACTAAGTGGGAAATTCCTTAATTGAGAAATCCCCTAAAGTTGGGCTTGATTGTATTAACTTGTTTGTAAAATTGTCTTTGAAGTAACAAGTGGTTGTACTAACCTCCTTGCTCTAGCTTGTGTTTTGGGTGGGTTTGACAAGTGAAATTGTTGGTGTTGTATTGTCCATATTTTCCTTTGTCCCATACGGGACGGCGAAGCTTTGAACCTCCCCCTTCCTTTGATCATTTCTAGGTAGTTAGGCCTCTTGATCTTAGTTTGGTCAAATTGCTATTAGTCTTTCTCTAGGGCCGAGGCCAAGGGTATAGTCAGACCGCTAAGTTGAAGGGTCAGTACAAAGTGAAGTTCAGAATCTAATAGTAGAAGCTTAGAGCTTTCCAAAAACATAAAATACAAAGAAATCGGAGCTAAAATGAGTAAGATATAAGTGGATGAAGTTTCAAACACTAATTAGTACTCAAAACTTCATCCATGCATAACTTCTACTAGGAAAGTCCGATTTGCAAGTTCCGCATCAATTTAGAAAGATGATTTTAGCCTCTACAAGGAAAACATATTAGAAATCTAAAAATGGTAATCTGTTAAAAGTTAGACCGAGAGTTAAGGCATTTTGATAGGAAAATTAGAACAGAAGAATGATAGATTAGGGAGGTGTGGTTAGCAAGAGTAAAAGCAAATTAGTGTTCTAAAACTTGCCACTCTTTCTCTCAACTACCCACTACAACTATCATAGGAAGAATAAAGCTCAAAAACTCAAGAATAGGAGTATAGAATGGAGTAGGAAACCAACTTTAGAGGTGTTATACCAAATGGTGAGAGAGAATTAGGAAGGGATAGGATTAGATGGAAATCTTAGAGAACCACTCAGAACCATCAAATTCTAAATAGGATTATAATTGACTAAGAAGATAGCAAAAGTCAATTATTGTTTGAAAATTCAATGACTTATTGTATCCAAGTGGAAACCTTTGAATACAATAATGGAGTTTAAATAGTGTAGAAGTAATAGAAAAGAGTAGAAGGAAAAGGAAGAAGTGTAGAACTAGGTTGCAACTTGTAACAAATCCTTGCTTTTAAGCGGTGAGCACAATTAGTCAAAAGGCGAAAACATGGAAAATGAGGTGGAAGGTGGAGCTCTCTACAACAACTTTCAAGATGATCATCAAAATGAGGTAAGTTCCTAAGAAACCCAACTCTTATAAATTTCCAAAGATAGGTGTTTAAAACATAGCAACCGAACTAGGAATTCAAGTCAGTACATCAAGACAAATCCAATTGTTAGATTTAGATTCAGAAACTTGTAGATTTATTTAGAGGTTTCCGAAAACATATCATACTTAGAATTCCGACTTAAAACAAGTAAGATAATAGCGGATGAAGTTTAGTAGTAAATTTGGATGAAAACTAGATAAACTTCAAAACTTTGGAACAAGTTGAGTGAGCTAGAATAAGGCTAACAATTAGAACTCAAAGTCAAAATAAACACTAAATCTCAAATCATAGATTAGGAGTAATTAGTGGATGAAGTTTGAAGCACCAATTAGCGGTCAAGCTTCATCCATCAATAACTTATAGTAGGAAGGTCTGATTAGCAAGTTTAATATCAATCTAGAAAGCTAGAAGTAGGAACTACAAGAAGAAAACACAAACTTTCTAAAAATAGTAAATTGATAGAAGTTAGGCCGAGCCTTAGAGCACAAAGGAAGTTAATACAAAATTTGGAAGTTAGATTAGAAGGAGAATTTAGAGCTATAAGCTTATAGAGAAAGATAAGTAGAATCCATGGACACCTCAACCTCTAAAAAAGACTTAGAACTCGAATAGATATCAAAGGATGAAGTATTAGACTAGGAGTAGATGAAACTCTAGGAATAGTATCCAACTAAGACCAAACTTTATAATTACGTAGGAACAATCATCTTAAGGTCACTTTCCAAATCTCAAGTTCTTTCAAATTAGGGAAGACACTTAAAACCGTGGATGAAGTTTGGATGAACTGTTTAGCGGTCCAACTTCATCCACTCATAACTTTTGATAGGAATGTTCGATTAGGTCGAGTTTTATAGTTTTGGAAAGAGGAAATAATCCTCTACAAGATAGAGTACTTAATTCTAATCTGAATTAGCTTCAACAAAACAACTTCAGCGGCTCGATTGTAGAAGTTAACCATGTGATATCTTGCATTTTGAAGTATGTTTGATTAGGTTTTCGCATGCTTTGAGTGTACTTAGGAGTTAGAAAGATCCATTGCTTGGAAGGCACAATGGACCGACGTCAGAACACCCATAGGATAAAACCAACTAAAAGAACTTGGTTGTACTCGCTAATTTACCAAAGGTGGGTAAAAAAGCGCTCACATTAGGTAAAATTGGAAATATTCATAGGGATATATTTACCTAAATTCCTTAATTCTTCTTATTCTGTATACCCTATGTTTCAATTGAATTTTTTTTGCACTATTTTTATATACCTTATGTTCAATATAAATACTAAACAATGACAAACTTTAAACTATCTAGGCAATGGAGCAAATCATTGGAGCAATGCTTTCTATAGCCAATATTAATCTAATTTCCAATTATTCAAGTAATCAAATTCCATACACTATATCATCAAACTTGGACTCAAAAAGAAATTCCCATTCCTTAAAGAAGAATTTCATAGTCAAGATTTCAAAACTCATGTGGATTCCAAAGATTCACCTTTAGTCTTTGCATGCATTGGTATTGATATTCCTCAAGTGTCTCTATTCTTGAGGTCCAAATAAAGTTTCATTAGCTAAAGCTGCAGCATTTACTAAATCCCCAACATGCTTCAATACTCTTCCATGTGATACTATTAACATTTCAAGCACAACATTATATTGTTTCAAAACCATATAGAACAATCTAAAAATTGACAAACTGTTGTGACAAAAATCAATCAAGGACTTGCATAACTTCAAAGCTTTGTTTTGTACCTATTGACTCTAATAGCTTTAAAAAATTTGCGAGAACTCTCCTCAAAGATTTTTCAAAGAGTCCCACAAAGACTATCACAATTCTTCGAATTATGAATTTCAATTTGAGTGTTTGTCTTTGGTAGCATTTGTGTCAATCACATAAATTAAGTTTCCAATTTCAAATAAAAACAAGTGCTCTACCTAGGCATTCTAATCTCATGAAACTTAGGGATGATTCCCCTCACTCCTCAAAATAATTTGGTTGATTTTTAGAAGGGGAAAATCGATCAATGGCACATGAAGATAAATCACCACTCATCAAGGGTAGGAGCACGGGCTAGCACTCTACAACAATCTTTCCACCTCCCTGGCACTAGTTGATTCCTCTTCCACCCAAATGAATCCCCATTCCATCCACATCAAGCAAAACCTATCCATCTCATTTGTCTCATGCAACAAGTAAGTACCATAGTAGTCAATCGTCTCAATTAGTCTTTGCATACTTCAACCACAATTGCACTTGATGCTAAGGTTTAGCTAGCTTTAACGTCCAAGTCTACTGATTCTGATAAGGCTTGAAAATCCTTTAAGCCTCCCTGATCAGTTCATTTGAGGGAGTTTAAGTTGAACAATGGGTTGAGCCTACATTTGTACACTAATTAATTTGATGCAATTGAAATATAGTAGTGATGCAACGAACATTGGATCCACTTTTGGATACTCTTCATAAAAGCTATAGTACTTCCAATACTCCTAAATTTTTATTTTTATTTTTTAATTTATTTTAGGCAAGGCTATTTTAGAAATTAAAAATTAAAAAAAAATTATTAACCCCGATCTTTCATTATTTATAAAGACCCTAAATCCATTATAAGGATGCTAATTTACTTCCAAGCCATGTCCAAAATTTAGGACCAAGGTAATTATAATATCCCTTCATTTGATTGCATGTGCACCACAAAAAAATGGAAGTGCATCCTACAAACATAAATATCAACTAAGTGAGTTTCAACCTAAAGATTTCCACTAAAATAAAGAAATTTATAATTTTAATGCTATTTAATCTATAATGATGTATTGTAATGTAAATATATTAAACCCTTTGTAGTGATAGGTTTTTGTAAATTGTGGTACCATGGTGACTACAATCAGAATGATGGCTCTAGAAGACCTTCTTTGGGTCTCTTTTCTTTAGTCTAAGTAGTCATATAAGATAAATAAAATAGTAATTTTAGATAAAAATTAAATCTTGTACGACCCAAATCAATCGGGAAAGGTGATTTATTTATAGGAAACAAACAAAATGAGGCCATGAATCCATGTTCTACATCAATTTCTCTATATTGAATACCATGGCATGATATCTATATACTCGTAGCTCACATGGCTATTATCATCAAGGGAATTCAAATTTGCACCTCTACACCATGAAAGATGGCATTGAAGATCCTAAGAGAAAAAAAAAATCATAATACAGAAAAATGGCAACATGATGCTAACATTGAGTAGGAGAAGAGCCAAGACAACAATTGACAAGGAAGCTGTGATGGTAAAACAACTAACAAGTTGACTTGGCTAATTGATAATACAAGCCAATGGTAGACCAAAATGAGAGTATCCAATAAATTAGCATAGTGGTAAAGAACACTCTACAAATACGGAAGAAACACTTCAAAAAGGAGAATTTTACTAGAAGCAATCCTAAATCAAAAGCAAAGACACTAATGTTCAACAAGGAGGAAAACATACTCATTTGCAATCATTACAATTTGATGTTAGATTTGAGTTTTTTTTTGTCTCCATAGGCATCTTCCACTCTTGGGCCGGTGCTTTTTTTAGAAAAAAGAGCTAAACCTACGCATCTGTAGAGTCAAATATGTTGTCCATTGTGCAAAAGAGGTCGTTTTGGGGCAATCATCACTAACAAATGAGTGTTGGATTGGGAGAATTCCCAAGGGAACATTTGCTTATTASGAGAGTAGCTCCTCAATTGTTCACAAAGGAAGTGGGAAAATGTCCATTGGTTCAGTAGATCAATCTATTGAATTAGATTTTCACGTTTCATGTTGTCCATCTTAGTAAAGAGAGAAATCAAGTTTGTACAAGTCTTTTTGTTAGGTTGTAGCGGATGACTATCAATCAGTCTTTGGGTACATTCTTAGCTCAAAAAAAGAATTGATAGGTTTGATTGGTGTATGAAAAAAGTAGGAGAGGTTTCAAGGAAAGAGATAAAAAGGTGTTGTCTTGGTGGATGGCATGCCTTCCATTGTGCTCTCTTCATGTGAAGAACCTAGCAAAGTGTCTTGTATCACATGATGATATATAAAAGAGCATCTTGGGATGAGCATCCATTTCATATTGTATACAGTGATTAGAGAAAGTGATTGTTCCTATTAAAGTAGAAAGCGGTTGCAAAATTCATATAGGAAGAATTTTGCTAGTGAAATACGGTTTCATGACAATGGTATATAAGCCTTTAGCAAGTAAAAACCTCCATAATTCCAAAATTTCATAAAGATTCTAGGGATTTTTTGGGTGTATAGCAATCTCCCTAGGTTTTGTTGTGATTTCTTCCATGGATCTATTCAAATAAGTACCATTGTTTTCATGCTTTGCAAAAAACCATTCCGGAGTGATACAATGATTTGTTGTTTTGAAATGTGCATCTATTATACCAAATATTCCATTATAAACCATATTCAAAGTAGATTCCATAGCATACTATTTAATATCACTAGAGAACCCTTGAATTGTATGGTTGGAGATATATGATAAGGCTCTAAAATAATCTCCTTCCAAGATGATATTTGAGAAAGAAATGACACTTGTTTGAGGAGTTGTTTAGTCTTTCACTCTTGCCCACGCTACAAAGATGTGTGGAGAACTCAAAAGGCATGTTTGATGCATTTGGTCATTACATTGTTGCATAATTGGCATGTTCCATTCATGCCCATAAATTACCTTCAAGGGTGACCAAAATTTCCTAAGCAAATTTAAGTTGCCTCATTATAGTTTTTTTTTAGTATCTATAAATGCTAGAAAGATGGGTAGAATATTTGGATTTGTTATTGTTGCCAATCAATCACATGTTGTGAGTTGTTCTTCTCTCTTTACTGATGCATCAATTGTATTGCACGTGCTCTAGTAAACCCCCTTTTGATGTACATGAAAGCAAGCTTGTTTCTAATTGCTAACTAAATTGTGTCATTGTCCTCTAGTAACCCCCCTTTTGATGTACATGAAANAAGCTTGTTTCTAATTGCTAACTAAATTGTGTCATTGTCCTCTAGTAACCCCCCTTTTGATGTACATGAAAGCAAGCTTGTTTCTAATTGCTAACCAAATTGTGTCATTGTCCTCTAGTAACCCCCTTTTGATGTACATGAAAGCAAACTTGTTTCTAATTGCTAACCAAATTGTGTCATTGTCCTTGGTGGAGTTTTCAAGAATTAGTGTTAGGAAGAGCCTTCGGCAGTTTGTCTTGTAATCTCGTAATCAATGATCCTTAGGACATCTCGTGCAATGGACTTGATTAATTGTATTATTTGTAATTTTTCCAAAAGAAGACCAATGTATTTGTCACCTCCAAACACCCCTTGGGTTATGCTTTATATATAATATATTGCAAGGATTTGGCCTTTTATGGTTGAAGTTCACCAATCTTTAGCAAAGGAGTAAAGAGAGAGTAACCAAAATTTCAAGGGATATTAGTGAGTAGATCATGCAATTGTAGGTCCATGGATCTACCATGTGTGCAACAACAAATTTAATTTGCATTGTGCCAAGTTTGGTTGTCAAAATTCCATAGGTCAATCATTGATCCTACCTCTATTGTAGGTGACAAAGTGATAGAAAATTTTATGGCCTTATGGTTGTCTCTATGGATTTATGACAAAAATATTTCCAAACAAGGATTGGCCGAGGATCTTGTCTTGAAATTTTGGAGATTGAAGTGTCATGTTGGGTATCGTTTGTCCCTAGACTTGAATTGTATTGCAACAAGTAGGAGATCCCATGGGGATGATTGGCATATTTGAGGTTATTGGCCAATGTGAGCTAGCTATTCAATGTCTCACTCTAAAGAGGGATAGTTGTTTCATCCAATGTTTTAGGATTTTTTTGACTTCTTTCCTTGTTCTAACTTAGAAAAAAAACTTCAATCGGGCAATGGATTTGTTCATAACAACAATTAAAAATTTGGATCTATGACCTTTTATCGTGTTTAAATCAATGTTTAGATAGCAACATCCCATTTGAACTTTGCTCATTTATTGTATGTTTTCAAGGATTTTAAATCTTTTCATATACCACATGTGCATGTGGTTATTAAGGTCTTTATCATAATAGCTCTTCTTTTGTTGTTGATTACTAGGATTACAAAGTTATCTTGATTATCTATGTTAATGAAGCCAATTTACATTCACTTTGCAATTAAGCTTTTTAGTGAAATAGTCAAGAATAAGTGAATAACCTATGGATACTTTTAGCCAAAATCAGTTGAACATCAATCATTCAATCTACAACCCTAAATATTTCCAATGGAAAGTACTATAGCTTTTTCTTTAGAAACTGATATAATCAATCCTTAATAATCTTCAACAATTAAAGATGCAATACATAGGAAAAAGTAAGGTGCTATTGGGCTCTCGAATTGACTAGCTCATTGGAAGTAGCATGGATATAAAACTACGGGGTAAGAATTGTTGTTTAAATCAATTGTTGTAGGTCCATGAGTCCAAGGACTATATTTATAGCTTGAAAAATCTGAAATAAGAGCTCTTGCTTCAAAAATATAAGGATAGTGGTATGAACCAATTGCAGCAAAATCTTGAGTCTTAAGCTATAGACTTCATAAACTAGCTTTCTACTAGTAAATAGCAAATCACTATTGCAAATTATGAATAAAGAAAGCACATTTCAATCTATATAAAGTGCATTGTTGAAAAATTTGTCAACATTTGACCTAGTAAGAGATGCAAAAATTATGTGTAGAATCATAGGATGGCTTTAATTCTATTGGATGAGGAATTTGTCCCTTGGCAAGTTTATTAATTGTACATAAGTCTATTAATAGGGTGTAATGATTCACAAGTTTCTTCATGTGCTTTAAATAGAATTGACTTTTTACAATTGTCTTCCTTCCAATTTTTAACCTAGGTGAAAGSTAGTTTTCAACTACAATTGCTAATTTTTTAATGATTTGTTGTCACCATGGATTTTTTTGCAAACAACCTAGTCATAATCAACTTTGAAGGATTAATCACCTATTTTGACGGTTATGGTAGTTAAAGCTATTGACTATGTGACTATAGACAATAGAAAAGCAAAATCAATGTAAAATTTGCTAAATCATAGTCAAATGTTAATTAATTAAGTTTGATTGAAACGACATTTTGTTTTTTTGCACCAACTTAAAAACTTAGTGCAATATTTGGTTGATTTTTTTTCAAATGAATGTAATTATTCATTGTTCAATGCAACATTGATGAGTACTAATTTAATGAATTAAGAATATAATGGCAGTTTTCATCTTAATTATCTTGAGYACTTGTGAAAACCTTTAAATTCTAAATGTATTTTTAATTTTTAAGATTGAAAAACATTTCACTGAAAGATTGCTTGTCAATTACACAAAGTGTTCATGAGTTCTCGAAGTTTGAAATTGGATACATGGAATTCTCACATCAAAATTCAAGTTCAATAAATTGGAGGCCAAATGAATCAGAAGTCATAGAAGAAAGTAAAATTAAGTACACATGTGATCCATTGACACACAAAGTACTCTCGAATGTCAAAAGAGGATCACTCTTRTGGGAATGGGTCCAAAAGCGGCTACAAGAAGGGCGAATGTATATGTTGCAACCACAAGAGAAGCAAAAATYYRGACAATGGAAGGTATATAAAGGTGTGCGAGATTTGTCACGAAAAATAGATCACAATTATTTTCGACATGTGAAYGTGAAAGACAAGGCATCATTACGTGAGATCATTCGAGATTCAACTCGTGGATATTCTGAGCTTTACTAATGAATCAAAGCCTAAAAAAGAAAAAGATTATTTGTATTCAAATTGAACGTGTTAAAGAACAGTAAATGTACATTCAATAGTTTAAATTTCTAACAATCACAGATTCATAAAGTAATATCATTGCCAACTTAATCTTAGTTAATCTTTGAATTGATCTTAAAATTCAATGTATTTGGCAACAACATTGTAATATATGTTTCACCTGTTTATAATTATCATTCTTACTACCATAAATGAAATTCTATTACTTAGAGATCCTTTGAAAAGATCAACAAAGATTTTTTTTTGTTAACAAGAACAACCATAGACAAGAACCTCCAAATCTTAAATGCATATTTTATATTGAATCATTGTATAAAATAATCATGTTCTTTATTTGTAATAGCAATTATTTTAAGTTGCAGTATCAATAGCAAGATTTTAAATTATTATGCATAATAGATTTTCATTAATGAATTTGACATTTAAAATGTAAATCAAGTTTTGAAATACATATCTTTAAACTTAAATTCAAATCCCCAAATAAAATTTTGCTAGACTTTTTATTTTAAAATTATTTTTTTAATAAGAATATTTTAAAAATTATTTTGGTTTTCACATAACTTGTGAAAGTATTTTTGGTAAATTTTTTATTAATAGTAATATAAAAAAAACTCAGTGTGACATAGTGTATCAAACCATACCAATAAGTTAATAAAATCTAAAATTATTAATCTACATATGTTGAGGATAATTGGATAACATATAGTGCATTTTAGAGAATTTAACAAATAGGAATATTTTTTCTGTAAATCAAATTTTGAAATTTTGAAAGACCTTGGTTTCCATTTACCAAATTTGCCAAAATTTAGAAATCTCTCAATTTTTCTTATTGGTGAATGTTCTTTTCAACCGTGTGGCAACCATGCTTAATATATATTTGTATACGTTACATACTTTTTTACTCATATTATGTGACATTGTAAATTCATGATGTGCTTAAACAACTATAAACTAAAAAATCGTATAAACAAATAAATTATTTGATTACAACTAGAAGGTTTTTGATAAATTTTATTGCAATAGGGCATATGAGCCAACATCAAATCTACTAATTTTGCACTTGAAGCCTGTTGAGGGCATAAAAAGAGAAAGTAAAATTTTATACTTGCCTTTGTAATAAGGTGTAAACATTGATAAAGATATGAGAATATCTTAGCATACTAAATCCTTAACCCTTGAAAGACCATTGGGGTCCCTCTATACAACTTGTATTTAGTTTTATAACACTTTAGTTGTGGTTTAATATACAAATTGTGATACATTATTATTTATTTACTATCAAAATTATTAAATTATTTTGTATTGAAAAATATATGATCAACGTTTTTTCAATCAAATACCACAAAATTCAAAATATACTATACGGTTGCAAAGGGCTTCCTTGGTCCTTCAAGGATTAATATAATGGACAAATGCTTGTAGATAGTAGATACATATATGTATATGTACTGTACATGCGGACATGGCTACACTTACGGATCTATATGCACAAGTTAACACACATTCTTCCATATCTTTTAAATGTTTGAACTTGATCATCTGGCTACTTTTTTATTGTCTCAAGATTGTGCAAAGCAAAGGCCTCACCCCAAATTTACTATACATGGGACAATTTCATTGTTAGTAGTGTTATAAAGGAAAAACCTACCTATGCATTATTTTCAATGCTAGGATTTGATCAATTCCCTCTAAAATGAGATCTCAAAAGAAAAAGTGCAATGAAGTGAAAGTAAAAAAGCTCAACAAAAAAAATCAAGAGATATCCATTTCTAAAGTTCATTGCAATATCTGAGCGCCAATAATTGATATTAGGATCACCTATAAGTCAAACACACATGTTGAGTAGAATACAATGAGTAATTGTATGATGAATTCACATAATAATTGTCACTCAAAGTTTCTTAGAAGTCTGAAAGACTTCTTTTAGTGACGCAAAGTTGATCATGCCTCACTTCCCAACTCATGTTCATACTTTAGGTGTTGATATTTAGGTAGACTCAACTCATACTCGTTGCTCATTCCTTGGTTGTCTCAATACAATGAAAGAGTATATTGGKCAAACCTTCTTTTGATAAACAAGCATAGTTTGATGAGCCATTGTTCTTGAAGATGGAGAGGTGAAAAAATATTATACTATTGCAACAGTGAAGTCAATGGCTTGGATAGTAGAACTATCTCTAAAGACTCTTTATATATGTTGGTCATACAACTAGTTACCCTTCTTCTTCATGTGTCTTTACATGAAGAAAAAAATCTTCCTTGTTCATATTTGTGTCAAAGTACGGTAGTATATAGATGGAGAAAATACTCAACAAATTGCTAATTTYATCTAAACCTCTAGGAAACTCTTTCTTCAAACTAGTCCCCAATGCAAAGCTGCCATTGCTGAATCTCAAGAGCAATTATAATTGTTGAGGAAAAGCCAATTGTTGAGATTGRTAGTTACTCTAATTCTTTGCTTARTKTGTATGTGTTCAATTCAAWTYAATATCTGCATTCCATTTTGATGTGTCCRGTTAGCAAATTTCTTATAACTTATRATTTTGGTAATTYTTTGATAAAAGTTTGWAGAGATCTCTCAGACCATAATTCCAATTCCAACTTTTAAGACAAATTTGTCACTATTCCATTGKATAGTCARAAAAGTGTTATAACRCATAATGCAACCCCTTTTCTTACACCCTTAGATTTACAAAAGGTACAATATGGATGTCTTTGATGAACTATTACATTTGGCATTATGTCCAAAAAYACTCTCRAGCCTCCTASCTCTCGGGYATAATCTARTCCATAKTAATAACATGARTAAGTTATATTAGTATGTCTAGCCATGGAGATATAGTACYTGCCTACMTGGTTCACTATCTTGCACTTTGTAGAATTTGATTAGAATTTTTAGTCTTCAGCACATGCAAAAGAGCATGGGAACTCTCCAAGATCTGCAAAAATAATGTAGCATGTCTTTTGAGTGGATAGTGAGAGAATGCCACTTTTTGATTAAATTTACACATAATTTTTGGAACCCCTCCCCCCCACATACTTGTATTTTTGGAACTCAGTTTTAATTCATTTGATTTCGGATATTTCAATCCAATTTTGTAATTGTATTCATATTCATATTCTATAATGTAATATGTACTCATATCTATGCCCATATCCGTATTATGTACCACATTTTGTATTTGTATCCACATTATGTACACASATTTTGTATCCATCTTGGATGACCAAGATCATCCATTTGACAGACATCAATGGCTCTAGATTTTTCAGAGGATGGACAACTTTTAGAAAAGGGGATTTCTTTTGAGGCAAGATCAACACCTCTAGATTTTCGGGGGTGTTTGCATCTTTTTAGGGAATAGTGAAAGATGTCGATTATGAATTAGATGGTTCAATTGGTACTTTAACTGGCATCTTTTACTCTTCAATTTGAATTTTCTTCCTTGTTTTTTTTAAACATACGACCTTCAAGGGTCGTAGCAAGGATTGACATAACATGACGTCCATGGCAGTTGAAAAAAAAATTTAACTGGAATTTCACACCATGGGTATTCCGTCAAGACATAAGAAGAGGAACATGAATAAGATCACCATACAAGTAGAGTTAGTATGGGGAAATGGATCAACAACTTCATGGATGCATCCAAAGGTCCCTACCACTTGGCCCATCACCATGGTACTTAAGGAACATTTCGGACCCTTCCCTAGATTTTTCAACATTAGAACTAATTATAATTCTATTTGGTATCACACAAGTGCATTAGACAATCACTAAGAGTTGAGGATCCATAATGGTTTGACCCAAAGTTTTGATTTGTCGCGTGTCAAAACTTACGCATCAAATGAAGGACAACAAAATTTGAGTAATTCAAAAAAGACTATAATTTGTTTATTTCAATTATTTGAAACCCAACAAGTTAAAAAAAAATTAACAAATTTTAAGAGAACACATCACATAAAAATCTTGAAGGTTTGAGGCATTATTTAATAGACCCAATTGAAGCTAGTAATTTGGGAATTATAATATTGTTGTCATAGTTACCTTGGAATAAGCGGATTCAACCTCTTGAATGGTCTTATCATATTCATCAACATATGCATATTTTTCAGACAACGAGGCATCAATGATAGCCAAGCGCTTGGTGAGGGTGGTCAATTCCCCTTGGATATTGGCCTTCTCTTCTTCCTCCAATTGCATCACCTTTTTAATCTTGTCTTTCTTTTCTCGTAGCTCCTCAATGCCTAGGTCCACTTGAGACAACGCAGTCACAATTTCAGAGCAAGACCAGCAACCACACATTCTAGTGTCCAACATGATACAATTATATCATGTAGCTATCAATATCTATCTAATCACTCAAAACTTTAATATTCACCCCTTGAGCCTCCGATAAAAAAACCCAAATGGGGGTGCCAATGAACACCCTCTCTCGGGCTTCGTTATGTCTAGGTTTTAACTGCAAACAAGCAATACAAAAATACATCACCCATTAAACCATTTTAACCCCTAAGTGCCAAAACTAAAAATACTAAAATATAAAGGCTATTTGAACATGATTTTTTTATATCTATTGACTTCCATAACATTTTATATTATTCAAAACCTTCAAACATGATTTCTTATATCTATTGATATGTTTTTACACTCTTACAAAAAATTTGAATTATTTATTTCAACTCCTATAGATATGGAAGCAAGAACTTAAAATATTTTGGCACTTAGGGGTTAAATCTTCCCATGTTGAATATTGATTTGCCACCCTCCATGTTCAATTAATGTGCAACAAGAATGTATAATTGAATGTAGTTAACGCTAGATACTCAACATGCAAAATCCTTTATTTTTACTCAGACATTGAGATGTATGCAACTCAAAGAATTATTCACCAATTGAAAGAACTCACCCTTCTCTATGCTACATTAATTCGGAAAATAGAAGATACCTGCACATGAGGAATAGGGGAGATTTACCCCCTAGACTAGAATCTAGGAAGGAAGACTAATAGTAAGAGATATTAATACAAGGCTAAAGCCAATGGCTGAAGTCATTTTGAAGGGAGGTTTAGAGTGTTTTTAGTCTAAAGCTAATGTGGTTAGAATAAGGATGATGTAGTAATAATATAGTCCACCCAAAAAACCCTTTCCATAATGCTCGAAAATTTCATTGCTATTTTAGGGAATGAAAAGTGACGGATTTCACAATAGTGAGAAAGAGAGAGAGGAGTTGAATGTTGATGGCAAGTACAAAAAAACTCGGAAGGCTAGCATTCACTACAAAGAATTGCTCAGCCAGTGGCCCAAGTAGACCTATGCCAGCTGCTACCACTTACGATGAATGAGCTCCATGTTGTAGACCTTCATTGCCATGGATCCTCGTGGGCCTTTGTCACACCCCTTGCATTTTACTAGCCGGACTTGAAAAGAAGCACAGCCACCTGGCCTAGATAGAAATATACGAAATGCTTCGTTTCGTGAGTGACATATGAACCTGCAAGGCATTTAAAACATGTGAGAAGGAATCAGAAATATGTGCCAACAGAAAAACTGGCCTTCAGTATCATGCCAACAGAAAAGTAAGTATACTATAAAGTCTCACCGAAGTTGCGCCCAACGATGCAGTGCCATGTTGGATTATACTTCTTATCAAACTCCTTTTTGATGTAGGCTGCTATATCTTTTTCGACATTGTACTTGTCGAGAGCCTTTACTCACACCCACTCCAACCCCTCCCCAATTCAATGACGTGACGGCCAAACAAGTGCCAGTAGTCATATAACAAGGTAAGCAAGCATGAAAACTGAATTGCATGCAGCCTGTTGTCATGGCTGCAGGGTCATCGACTTGAATATTGACTAGGGGTTCGATTGCGAAATTCTGGTTAACGATTCTGACTCACTCAAAAACTTCCAATCTTTAATTTCTTGGTGACAGAACACTTTATACTGGAATCAAAATGATCGAAAAATTACGATGTTTGAAATGTATCTTTACATTGACCTGAGAAGCCTGTGCATGAATAAAAAAGAAGCAAGGAGCACCATTTTTAAAACGACACAGCGGTTTCAGAAGCCCCGATATAGTGAGCCGTAACCTCAGGGACTACTCTTAAGATGGCTTTCGATCAGGCCATGCCTAGCGAGAGAAAGCATAAAAAGAACCAATTCTTGCCAGTTGCCAACTACTAAAGCATCTATTATTTAGGGATGGATTGAGGCAAACACTTTGAAGGTCTTGAAAAGATTCCACTGAATGGGGCTAGACATGAACTGAATCACTACACGAAGAAGTAAGGACAAACACTTAGGGCTGTGCTCCATACCGCAGTTGCACATTCAATAGCATCCTGCTGCATGTCTTCAGTCATGTCGGCATTTTTTATGATAGCCTTTCTCTCCAAAATGCCAGACTTCTCCACAATTTTCTCCGCCATCGTTGAAATCGATCAACTACTTTCTCAGATAATGCGTCCTCCTACGGCTCCAAAACAAAAAACATTTCGAAAGTCAGAACTCTACATGTAAGGCATGACTTACGATCCAAGACCAAAAAACCTTAATATAAATCAACTAAAATTGCAGCAGGATATTTTAGACGTGCGCCACCACCTGTTACACCATGTATGCATGACACACATAAAGGAGCATTCTGAAATTTTACTGCATTAATAGAAAACATACGAAAACTATATAATCTTCTCATAATAGACATGACTAACATGACCATATTACGACAAAGTAGAGAAAAACTTCGGACATTGCCAATCGTTGTGGAACCGTCGGATTAAAAGAGTAATTGACAGTGGAACAATGCTACGTCAATTATAATCATACGGAGCCAGACCAAAAGCAATACAATACAGAGACGACGCGACATGTAAGGAAGCTCTGTAGATTAGTCCTTAGCGCCATGGCGAAGAATTTTCAGACCAAATGCTTATTCAACAAATCGGAACGTTACATAGAATCAGATAATTGTGTGCTGATTTTTAAGCGGTAATTTCAGAATACGGTTAAAAAATCACATCAACGAAACCCTAGGAGTTACATACAGCAGACAATATCAGAAAAGTCTGGCATTTCATCAGCAACATCTGAGCAGCCAGGCGTTGTTCTCCCTCTCCCATATACTATAATAATAACAGTGACCAAAACTACTAACTAATTAGCGAAGAAACAGCACCGAACACGACGCTAAGCTTGTATTTAAAATGCAGGTCTACAATTCTACATCAAAACCGTACACGCGGCTTGTCAAACTTCTCTCTCCAACAACTCAAAAWGCAACAAAAATCAAAATTCAAAATTAAGAATGTTCCTAAACCGTTAAACAGTCAGCACAAATCTCTAAATGATCCATAAGCTCCAACAGCAGCGCAGTCAACGTAGATCACACCATACATTACGCCAATGCAAAAACAGATGACTAGCCTTCACTGTCACAACCAGAAAAAAATCAGAAGCAACAAACGAACTCCACAACGTCACAGAAAATTCAGAAACAATCGTGTAAAAAATGCAGGTCTACAATTCTACRACGAAACCGTACAGTCAGAAGAGAAGGTTCCTCACCTCCTCACTTCAAAGACGCTGAAAATCAAATTCAACGCTAAGAATGTTCCTAAASCGTTAAAAGMTAACACGTCATCTCTATATGATTCAACGCCATCGCCATCGCCATCACGTACCGTACATCACACCAAACATCATAGCAATCAAAATTACATGACTCCTCTCCACTGTAAAAATCAAATGCACGCAACAARCAAACTCCACACAATCGCAGAAAATTCAGAAACGATCAGAAACGCCAGTCAGAAGCACAAAAATTGAAAACCGAAACAAAAAAGAGTCTGACAGCAATGGCAGGAGTGAGAGAGATTATAAAATGACTTACCGAGAGCCAAAATTAAGCAACGAGAGACGAGATGCAGGGGACGTACGAGAAGCACGTACAGGGAATGCCAAAGAGGTCTGARAGATTGGGAAGGGAGATCGTGGGAGCKCGTAACTTAGTTGGTTGGTTGCGAGCGAGCGAGCGAGCGGGCGCGGCCAGAGGAGAGAAGAGAAGACACAGGCTTTGGTGATGAAGCGTGAGGGAGACAACGGAGAGACGAGAGCCAGAGAAGAGGCGCGCGGGGCCGGACCGTCCAACGGACGAAATGTCTTCGTCGAGCGATTTCCTGACTGAGACACATTCCTGAAGTGCGGTCTTCAGGGGCTTCTCATGAGACTCGTCGTCGTTCGTCGTCGTTCGTCGTCTCTCTTCGTCGTTCTTCGTCTCTTTCATCGTTCGTCGTTGTTTTTTCGTTGGTGACTGTCGTCTCAGGGATTGCTATGAAGTCTGAAGGAGCGTCAGACTGTCTGTATGATGGTGCCTGCAACAAGTCAAGGAGAAGGGGTCGGACATGTCCATTCATTATCACGCTATACTGTATTTTTGTGTACTCCTACCCCCATAAGAGGATGATTTTACAGAGTAACTTAACTTATTTCACTTAAGAGCATCTCCACCGGGGTGCAAAATACTACGTCGGCAAGAGGTTTCAGTGAAGAGACCAGCTGATTTCTTCCGTCCCCACCAGTTGGAGACTTGATAGTTTGTCAATGCAAGCCACAACAAACGTTTGCCGTCACACCTGAAGCTCCAGTGCCTTGCATGTTTGACTAGCAACATGGTAATAACATAAAGACAAAAATCTGGCCATATATTCAATGACCTATAAATATTGTCATGGCTACAAGATGGAAGTGTTAGTARTCMAAAGTATAAGCCCTCTCCCCTCCCCCCTCAATGTGAAAGATTAGATTGTGGCACAATGCATGACTATTATGGTACAGAGGTATCGAGTTGCAGTTGCGAGAGGCTTCTTGGTGCTACAATATTGAGGCTAGAAGATTGAGATGGCGATCAATACTTGAWATTCATTGTACGYAGTTCTCAAAGTCTCATAGAGAAAGAACTTCCATTATTCTCCTCATACTGCTATGGAGAGCACCAGCTCCCCGGCCTTATCACAACTCCTTACTTTGACCCACCCACAATAGCAAGACCCCAATCAACATATTGGAATACAAACTAAAAAGACATTAAGACCTTAAATTCGTATTTTTGTTGTGTGCTAGTAGGGGGCCCCTACAAAAGCAAACCCTTATTTTGCTTTGAAACAAGCTAAATTTTGAAAATTGGCATCATTCTACTGTTTGTTGGTAGAGATGCTCTAAGCTTAGAAGATTAGCCACATGCTTGTGCCATGCTACTAACTTTTTTGTCCCATGTGGTAAAGTGTATGGTATTACAAGTTGTCATTATATATATTTATCCTTACTTCAAATAATTATTTTAAATTTGAGAAATCTGCTTTGAACATATGTTTGAAATTGGAAATGTTAATTCAAAATATATAATTCTCTAGTAATTCATTTTTATTTAAATTTTTTCTATTGTAATCTGATTTTTTTATATATATTAAAACCCATGATAGGAAAAAAAGCTCTTAGTTCATTTATCTAACCATCAATGTATAAATAAATCTTAATTCTCTCTCTCTCTCCACAAATCAAATTATTGCTGAAAAACAACGAAGCAATGGAATTATTATCTTTTCAGAGAGGTTTTCACTTTCTGAAATCAACATACGAATAAACAAAAAGTCAATTTTGTTTCATAAATACAATTATTGCTAAAATTCAATAATAAAAGCAATGGAATATTATTTCCATCATTTATTTTAGTAACATCAATTAATTTTTTCAAATTCATTTGAAATCAACTCTTGATGCATCGAAAGCATTTTTCCTAGGCAACCAAGGAGTTTTAGTTGATGTAAATTATAATGTGAAGGCATCTTTTTTTTTAAACAATGGAAAAACAACAAGTCAAGTTCATTTTATAAACAAATCTATTGCTAAAAAACAACAAACCAATAAAATAGTTATCATGTTAGGTAGCTTATCCAATATGAAAAACAACACACCAATGGAGAAACAACAAATGAATAAATCAAGCTCATTTCATAAATAAACTTACTACTAAAAAACAACAAACCGATGGACTTCATAATTTTCATTAAATACATCTGAAATCAACTATTGATGAACGAAGAGATTTTTTCCCACCTATAGGATTCTAATATATGTTTAAAGGAATTTAGTACTAAGCTTACTATTCTATATGCTTATTAAATTATTCATAATAAAATTTAATTCAAAAAAGACAATTTTCCAATAGTTTACTTTTATCTATAAAAAATATTTTATTTTATTTTATTTTGTCTTTTTTTCATGTACATATGCAAACATACACCCATCAAATGCATCCTTTAGATTCTTGATGAATACAATGGTTGTAGAATTACAAGGACTAAGTTTATAGCTTACAAGCATACAATTTAAAAGCTATGGTATTCAAAAATTTATTATTAGTTATTTATTTATGTGTTTATTTCTAGTGTTATGTTTTTATTTTATTCATCAATTCATTATTTTGACTTTCACTATAGTGCAAGTGGAAGGTTTAGAGAACAATGTTTTATACTCATTCTCCTCAAAGAAGTGGAAACCTTCAATTGACTTTGATATTTTTACATATGGTTACATTATACACCATCCATCTCAACTCTTATACATTCAATATAAACATGTACATGATGCAAGATCCATCTAAATCAAAAGATGAATCTTCTCTTAGGAAAAAAAACCCATGATTGTTGCATTAATCCTTCAAGTCCCAGGGCCATTTTTTTTTTTTGTCAAAAACCACTAAAAAATATCATTTTTGTTGCATTCATCCAAGAAAACAGAAAAAAGAAATCCTAAACTCTAACCATAGGATCTTGTACTTCACTTGTTCTGGATCATGTGGTAAAAATTTCATGACGTTTGACCTTATAGATTGGAAAATATTAGCATTCAAAGTTGAAAAAGAAAGCTTTTTTGAACACTAGCTTGCAATTTCAGATGACTTTGACCGGCATTTGTCAAATTTTTTTGCACTACAAACTTTGAATTTAAAATTTTTTATGTTGAAGAATTGAGTTGAAAGTCTAGACAAAAGAATTAAAAAAAAAAAACTTGATTTTTAGTCTTTAAAAAATTGTTAAGTGGAAGTGGATTCAAGATTGAAAGAAAAACTGAATGGTTAATAACTCTAAGATGGGATTGAAACACAATGATTCCAATGGTGAGATTGTTCTAGAAAGTAAATTTCACCTCTTCCAACAATTGTTTTTGAAAAATTGTGAAAATTGCATTTAGAAATGAATCCTATAAGTTTTTTTTAATAAGATGCTTAGATTGCCCGAAAAACAAGATTGTCCATAACTTTCTCCTTACAAGTCCAAATAGAATGAATCAAAGCTTCACATGTAGACAAAAATATTTTATTTCAAAAAAAAAATTTAATAAAATTTTGAGTTTTTGCAAAAAAAAATTTGTTGCCTACCGAGTTCATTTCTAGGTTTTTTGTGGTATAACTTTTTCTCCCATCCACGAATTAGAATAAAAATTATATTCCCACAAAGCTAATAAGTTTTCCTATATTATGAGAAAGTTTCAAAAAGTTTCATAAAAAATCAAGGTCACAAAGACCTACCCGAAATCCAAATTGTCCCTCGAGGGGACAGTAGGACTTCAGGGGTTCAAAATAGTTTTCTCTCCAGGGTGAATGCAAGAAAGACCAGTACTATTTTGCGTCACAATTTGAATTGTGGAGTTTCCATCCACTATAACTTTTGAAGTATGAGACCAATTGACTTGAGAATTTTATTGGAGATGTCTTGCTTGATAACAATTAGATTCCTTATTTTTTAGAAATTTTAAAAAATCATTTTATATTTAAATTTCAATTTAGCTACACCAAATCTGAATAATATACGAATGCCAAACTATGCAACAAAAACAATATTTTGCAACAAATATGGAAGTGAAAAATTAAATGAAAATGAATATATGAGACACGCTTATAGACAACAAAACATCAAACATAAACTTAAGCCAAATCCATTGAGTTGTCAAGAGGATTAGTACAAAATTAAGAAGATAATTGGACAATGATAATGAGAGACCAATAAAATGGGGTGACCCTATGAGTCATCTAGCAATCACCAAAAAATTGAATCCGAAGGCTGAATTGGTGGATAAAAGAAATTCAAATAAAAAAAAAATTAGGTTGCATTAGTCCTTAAGATTGGTAATATAAAAAAATTTAGGCCATAAACACCTCACTCATTGGAGGTATTCTTAATTGATATCATTCTTATCGTATATTGTTTAAGTTTTGTATGAATATGTACAAGACCTTGTTGCATTTCATTAACCCTTGATTGTAAAGGGATATGTTTTGCGTCCGATGGATGACACATAATCAATTTGTGTAGGATAGAATAGCAATTATTTGTCCTTGGAGTTTGGTGTGGAAAGGGGAGATTTTCTACACTAGTTTGACTTCCAACAAGTGCTTTTGGATTTTTGGAAACCAATAATTCCCACGGTATGAGAATGAGTGATTTCCACAATCACCAATCCATCCTTCAAGGGTTAAAAATCATTAGTTTTTGCTTTTAAGGTAGGAGCACCCAAATCTATAATCTAACCAATTTTGATCATTTTTAGACATGGTAATCATTTTTTTAAATGATATAGGTAGACTATAGCTAGCTCATCATTTTGCCTAGTCAACAAACAATAAGGCCTTGAACCCCTAAAAGCCTAAGGGTTTCAAACAAAATACAAATTTGTTGTAAAATATAGGTTCTACTAGTATTTTGGAGTTTGCATCAAAGAAGATAATGTGAACCAAAAAAAAAAATTGCTTAGTCAGGACTATTTTTAGAGATATTGTCTCTTCAATTAAATTTTAAAGATATAACTTCAAAAACTCATCAAAAATACAATTTCTATCTTTAGCATTTGAATATTTTTTGACTGGTCAAAAATTTGATTTCTATTGATTTGTGAAAAAATAGACAAGATTTAGTCATGAGAACACCAACACTTTTTCTAAATAGTAAATTTTCCAATTCTATGCAAATTCTAAATACTTTGTGTTGTTTTCTCTTATAATTTTTATTTGACCATAGTGATCTTAGTTTTGAATATAAATGTTGGAAGACTATCCAATCCTCTTCTTTTTCATTTTGAAAACTACATTTTTTCCGTCCAAAACACTATATAAAGTCAAGTACTGAATATAAATGATTGCTTGCGCTTTAACACTAAGGAGTTAAGCTATTTGTGGTCTACCTAGATTTGTGTTTTAAAATGACCACCATGTCTAGAAATGACTGGAATTATAAACATCATTGGTTTTGGATGCTCCTACCTTAAGTATTTTGTGCCCAAATGAATCCAATTACTTTGCTTTGTAGTTGGAAAACTTGAGAATTTGAATTTATTGAGAATTTGAATTTAATTAGACTTTGATTGGGTACATTCAAGTGTACAAACATAGTATCAACTTGTTTTTTGAACAAACAAAGTTACCTCACAAACACAAATTAAACCATATAGGGACATTACAAAGGGTTACAATAATATTTAATGTTGAAAACACCTTCTCCAATTATAGATGGAAGATAGATAGACTCCATTTATAGCATGATTGATCTCATAGTAAAAAACAATACGATTTGAGAGATTTTAAACCAAAACATCTTAATACGTCTTTTCATAYTCAGATTCATTCATAATGTTTTAGCTTGTCTCTTTATGGTATGATTCATTTCAAAAAAAACAATGATATGATTATAGAGAGTTCTCCATGGAAACACAAGATGACTCCCTATATCCATAAGCATGTACAAGAGATCTTCTTATCAAATTTAAATATAGATTTTTCTATTAGCTAGGAAACAACAAATCCTCCTAAGTATTAGAAAATACAAGTTTATTACCAAATACAATGCATTGGGATGCAACACACGAGGCGACACACTAAAGATGTCTTTATTTTTTAATATCAAATTCAACTTTGGCAATTAATATTTTTGCAAAGACTAAATGTTTATGCTTCTTTGCACTTGCAAGCTTGAAAATCGTGAATACCAATGTTGTCGTTGCTGTTGTAATCTAGAATAAAGTTAACACAACTAAAATCTACTTACTGAAATGATATGTTTAGGAGGTCATGCATTTGTATCCTAAATACCTTTGAAGCAATGGACGATTTAACTCTAATTTATAGTTATTTAATTTAAGATTTTTGCAAAGTCTTACAGTAATAAAAAATCTTTATATTACTTGATTCAACTTAGATGTATTCAAAACTTCCTCTTCTTTTCAACATTAGTAGACTAAGATGTGCTAATTTAGAAGGATTGGCAAGTACCTTCTTGTATCCCATCCTAATCTCAAGTTCTAAATCTATTTACACCTACATCCTTTCAAGACGTATATTTTGTGATCATAATCAAACTACTTTCTTCCAAAATTTAGAGGTATTGGATTGTAGATTTTACTTTGCCCATTCCGACAAAATGATTTAACAATCCTAATTTGGACTTTCCTAGCAAAAATGATTGACTTCTAATCATTTACGGCCTTTTAGGCAGTGAAACTTCATCCATTTGAATCTCTTAGGATATATTGCCAAATTATACTTTTTTTTGCTAGATGAGCGTTAGAATGCTTTTTTATGTATGAAATTTGAGTAGAATTTTCAAATTCTCTTGCATTTCCGTTTCATGCACCCATACCTTTTTGAATTTTAGTCCAATTTCCAAGTAATTTTTTTCTATATTAAAAATAATTGAATAAATAATTTTCCAAAAATTTTAGCATATACTTCACAATGTAGATGAAAAATCAATATTTGAAATATAACTATTGAAGTGACCTCTTGAAAATATTTTAACCCATTGAACACCATAATTTGGTATGTATTAGGTGATTTTTGTATGCAATGTTTTGTATGAACGTGCAATATACTTAAAAAATCCATTATTATAACCATTGAATTTGTTACTAGTTAAATTGTAAGTAACAAGAAAAATATGAGTTTCTTAATAAATCATTTTGAAAGCATGGAAGACATTCAATGAACTAATATATTTACAAAAAAATTCTAGGTCAAGGTGATAGATTCCCTTGTTTGTATATGATATGATAAATTTCCTACTTTTTCATTTCCTTTAAATGGAGAGACCAAGCAATAATTCAAAATACAATATGGTATCTCCTAAAATATATGTTAAAAAGAATGTTATGATCATATGCCAAAAGAGTGAGTTCCTTATATTTCAAAAGATTGACACATTTTGTTTTAGAAAATAGGAATATTTTGAGATTARATTGAACTCAAAAATCATGTTTGACCACATAGCAATGGAATTTGAATCTCTAGGAGATAATCTCTAGAGCCAAATTTGTTAGCAATGAGTGTGAACCAACTCAACCGTTTTTAAGTTGGAAATAAATTTTTAGATGATATAATATATATTTATTTATATATATACTAAATTTCAACTGAAAACTGTTCATTTTATCTTCAAAAACTTCATTTGACTATTATTCATACATATTGATAGATATTATGTCCACTACACTACCTTGTATTGAATATTGACTACCAAAATTATTACTGATCACCATCTATGTTTCTAAATTTGCTAGAAAATCCTTCATGTGAATTACCCATAAGTTAAAGCCTCTTCTTTTCCAATCGCAATGCGCCATGTGAATGTAAGTGCAAGAGGTTATATTTAGTTATTTACTAAGTTATTCCGGAATGGCAACGTGGGAACGTGGGAACGTTCGTCTCTGCGRAGAATTAGGGTTAGGGGTGAGAGCTGCCGCTGGGGGCTCCTTCATGAGCGCAGGAACTACAGGTCTTCCTCTTTCGCCATCTCTCTCTCCGGAGCGTCCCCGTCGGTCTGTAGCGGCGACATCATGGTGAAGTTCCTCAAGGCCAACAAGGTGGTGGTGCTCTTGCATGGTCGCTACGCGGGCCGCAAGGCGGTCATCGTCAAGAACTTCGACGATGGCACCAAGGAGCGCCCCTACGGTCACGCCATTGTTTGCGGCATCGCCAAGTACCCCCGCAAGGTCTGCATCTGTGCTGCGTCTACATGACATCGACTTTTAATTATTTTAGGTTTATGTGAGAATTTTACTTTGGTGTCGGCCCCTTATCGTGGGGATGTTCCTTGCGCACTTACATGGAGTATTGCGTTTTTTTAGGGTTAAGTGGATTCTTAGTAGAGAGCACTTTTGAGGTTTGCGGGGTTTCTAGATGGATAAGGGATATCATTCTTTTCACGACGAAGTGCAGATAGAGTTTTTAGGGTTTGAGTCGTAGATTCAATTATTCCTCAGTATGGAATATCATGTGCTCTATACGTTTTCTTTCTGGGTCATCAGTCAGCGCAATTGAAGTGGAACCCTTCTCCACCGAAGCTGCATCCAAGATCGCGAATTTATTAGTGTTTCGATTTGAGGGAATTTGAGCTTAGATAAGAGAGTAAGAGATTCTATTTGTATATCTGTGATGCAGGTGATCAAGAAGGCTTCACAGAAGACTATTGCCAAGCGCTCCAGGCTGAAAGCTTTCACGAAAGTGGTGAACTACAACCACATCATGCCCACCAGGTACTCGTTTACYCTRTGGTTTTAGTGTACMTTCTGTTCGATAWGGCAATGCAGTGAATTTGTRTGTTAGTGAGATTCTATGAAACGTTTSGGACGGTCWTTGYGTRCATGTCCAACCGAAGTGCTCTCGTACAGAGGTGTGAAATTGATGAGTTTATGGTCGTGCCTCTATTTAATCCCAGCCTTACGTGACATGTTTGTCTGATTCATGGGAGGCCTAAAGAAAACTGGAAGTTTCGCTGACAACACCCTTATTAATGGGTGCAATCTGATAGTAGCTTCTCAGACAGCCTTTTTGCATAGTATTTTCAAGCTTTCTTTGATTTGATTGTATATTCTTAGATTCTATTTGTAGTGAATGGTTTACTGAGGCGCACACTTTGATCATCATGGTTTCTTGTTTGCTGTAAATCACGTTTGTTCTTTTACACTGTTTGTTTTAAGCTTTGAGTGTTTCGTCCTCTGGTCCAAAGGATTTGTGGAGGCCGGGTTTCTTAGCTGGGATTTTTCTATTGCACCTTTAAACTTTTAGGCAATGAAATTCGTATGTGAGCTCATAGTGCTAGTGTTGACACAATGTGTACGTTGTACATGACAGGTATACTTTGGACGTCGATTTGAAGTCCACCGTCACTGCCGAGAAACTGGAGGCCACCGCCAGCCGTGTAGAAGCCAGAAAGGTATTCATTGTTCACTTSTCCCACATTTGATCAGGAGCCCTTATTTGTAGCTAGCAATCTTACACTACTATCGTATTAGCTATTGGAATATTAGTATCGTTTTTATGACACATTCAGTTAGCACGTTGTTACCTTTTTCTCAAAGTGAGATGTGGTTGTCCGTACTCTGCAACTGTAAACATTATTAAGTGAATGGTGGTTTGATGATGGTAGGGGGCGAAAGCAGTTTTGGAAGAGAGGTTCAAAACTGGCAAGAACAGGTGGTTCTTCACCAAGCTTAGGTTCTGAGGATTTTCAGAAAGCTTTGGGCAGTTGTGACAGATGGATTGTAGAATCCCAATCTGTTMCTGAATCATGTTATGGAAAGAGGTTGGATGCCGTTCAGCATTCACAATTGATAGCAACTGTTATTCGCTTCTCATTCCTCAWCCCTGGAAGGACAGGCCCATGACCACTGATTTCAAGCCTCCCTGTCCATCACTCTGTTTGCTGCCATTTTGCAACTAAATATGAATGGAAATTTTTCTTTTTCTTTTTCAGAGAGGTACAGTATTTATATGTTTACTTAAAAGTTCTAAAAGTTTTAAATTTTATGGGGAAAATTTGAAATTACTGTGAATTTCTCAAGAAAAAAATGAAGAGAATCCTTTTCAAGTACAGAACATTTTAGAAAAATCTGAAATTTTCACCATTATGGTACATAACTTCACGGTATAAACTAAAGTGACCACGTCACTCTACCGAGCTCATAGAAGTGATAATTCTATAAAGTAGGAGGGTCTATGAAGTGACCATTTACCTAAAGATTGCATATATATATTTCTATGAAAGACAATCACAACTAGCATCCAACTACCTGTTTCATATACTTGGAACCTATGTGGAATTACTTATCCAACTCGCTGTTTCATGTATGTGGAACCTCTGGAATTACTTATCCAACTAGCTACTTCATATTTTGAACCTTTGTGGGATTATTTATGAATCTTTGAAGCTAAAATGACAAAAAATTTGGGACCTATGTGGAATTACTTATCCAATTAGCTACTTCATATTTTGAACGTTTGTAGGATTACTTGTGAATCTTTGAAGCTAAAATGACAAAAAGCTTTAACCCTAGAAGGATGCGGGGGTCCTTGTGGAAATCATCATTTCTAAAACAATGGGAACAATTGGTATTACAAAAATCAAAAAGACTCATTTGAAGTCAAAGTATTGTAGATGATCTTTCTTTTCATACAAAATTCCAAGGATGAATAGTTACACTTTTGTCCCACACAAAAAGATATTCTGTCTCTAAATAAAGGATGCAGCAATGGTCCATGGATATCATCCATTTTAATACAATGAGAATCACTTGTGTAAGAAAATCCAAAAGGACTCATTGGAAGATTTTTCTTTTTCACTTGTAATTCCAAGGATGAATAATTGTACTTCTATCTTACACAGAAAGACTCTATCATCCAGCGGACACGAAACATTGACCTCGTCCTTGAACGACCAAATTCAACACTTTATGGACCTCCTACTCCTTAACCCTTTTAGGATGTGATAACTATGCTTCGGCCTCGAATTCCAATATTTCACATTTTTGTGATGGTTTCTTTACGTATTGGGCAAAACATGAAATTATAAACATCTTGGCAAAGTTGTATCGCAAATTATGAGATTAAGAAATAAAAATAAGAAACGAAAGAGTCAAAGCTATGCCTAAGTAAAAAAACATGTTCTACATATTCATAGTGAATTCAAGTTCATTCACGTAGAGGCTTCGTATTAGGCATAACCTGCTTGGAAAGTATGCATTCATCTTTGGTTATAGGCAAGAGCAGCGAAGAACAGTTACCTACATGCTCCATTCCATTGTAGAGGGTGTCTAATGGTAGAAAGATCTGTCTTATATCCTTCAATCCACTTCCTTGAGTTTTATGATAGATTTTTTTATAAGATAATGGAAATTTGAAAATGAAGAAATCTCATCTAATCATATACCCGCTTCTAATTTACATGCATGGTGTACCCAATTGAAACCCAATAATTTTTTTTGAGGATGTCACAAACCACCATTTTTCTTCACCTTTTCAAAACATTAGGAGAAATATGAGCCCTCCAAAAGGCTGAAAAAAAGAATCAGCCGCAAGGCCTTGTGACATTACAAAATTTGCATTTATTTGTATTTATTTTTATTTTTCATAAAAAATTTAAAAATTAAAAAAAATTAAAATTTTTATTGAGAATCTGACGTGGCACTATTAGTGCCACGCAAGATTTCCAAAAATAAAAAAATAAAAAAAATAAAATTCTATAATAGCATCGCAGCCTTTTTGAACTTCCAGCCTTTTGGAGGGCTCGTATTTCTCCTAATGAGTTGGAAATTATAAAGAATGTGTGTGAATTTACAAACCCCAAAATATTAGTATTTTAGACTAATCCATAACTATTGATCCAGGATTTTTTTTATTAGATAACAATGGAACTTTAGAAGTTCATGGTGAAAAATTGAAAATTGGAATTACAAAAAAACAAAATAAAAAATTCTAGGAGAAAAACAAGGGTTCTAAACTACAATTACTTTAAGCAAATTTTGGTAAAGTAACCAAATTGGAAAAATGGTAATGTAATAATAAGAAAAATATAGAAAAAGTAGAAAATTACATTGAATTACATTAAAAAAAGAAACAATACTAATCCAAAATGAAATTAAAATACTACGGATAGGAATTGTATTCAATGTAGAACTTCAGACTTAAATTTGGTGTAGTTAAATAAACTTTTTCAAAAAACTTTGAACTCAAAAAAGAAGGGAAATCAAGCTCACTTTAATATTCAAAATCCCATTTGTGATTTTAGTCTCCAATTGAAAGGTTTGGACAAAGTTAAGAGAGCCGGATATAAAAAGACATTTTCTTTGGTACTTTCAAACATCCTCTCAAATTTTGTCCATAACTTTTGAATAGAGGCTCAAAATCACAAATGGATTTTTAGAGTTGAAATTAGGCTTGATTTACCAACTTTTCTTAGTTCATAGTTTATTGGGAAAAGTATTTTAATATGCCTAAATGAGGTCTGAATTTCTGCATTGAACACAATTTCTTTGTCTTTCATAGTGAGCGGTCATGCTCTCATCTTCAAATTGTCCCATACGTTTTAGGGATTCATGCCGGGCAATGGATTTACTATAAAAACGACCTCTCTACCCCACATCTCACAATTGGGTTCAATGTTGTGCTTTGCATTTTCTCCTAAACAGAATCATTGTTTTTTTCCGGAAGGGAGGCAACCATGTCATCGAGAAAAAATTCAAAATACAAGTGCACATGTTATGAGCAAGTAGGATCTTTTAGATTGTTCATAGTAGTTTGCATTTAAAAAAAAATATGTATCATTGTTTTCCCTCGAAACAATGACAACCATACTGTCTAGAAAAAATTCAAAGTACAAGAGTATATGTTTATGAGCAAGTAGGATCTATTAGATTGTTGATTGGAGTTTGCATTTTTTTTTGGAATGGGTATCTTTGTTTCCCTTGGAAAGAGAGCAACCATATTGTTTCAAAATATTCAGACTACTAGAGTACATGAGGATGAGCATACAAAATTTGATTTATTTGGGAAAAAGTAGTGTCTTTTATTCATTTTGTATTTTTGTAACAAGCTTGGTTTAGGTTTCTTTTTTTGTACAATCTAGGTTCTTGATTTCATTTTTTTTTTTGGAACAAAGAAATGTTTGGATTCATTTTGAATTTTCATAAGAAGCTACATTTTGGATTCTTTTTTTCCATAACAAGCAAGGTTTTTAAACTGTTCAATTTAGGTAGCTTTCATTGTTTCTTAAAGTATAATTGTTTGAGATTTTTTGAAGTTCAATAGTGATTTTCGACATTTTCTTTTAATTTTATTGATAACTCAAAAATTCATTTTAAAAGATGGTTTTCATAACATTATATATATGTAAAACTTATTATTATCACAATAATTTTTTTTTTGAATCCACGAATTCTTAATTTCTCTCTTTTTATTTTGTAAAAAGTTAGGTTTTGGATTATTGTGTAAATAAACAACTGCTCTCATAGATATTCAATTTTGAAATGAATTAGCATGAAAATTTTCATGTCAAATTTCAAATTTTGACATATTAAGTATATTTTAGCATAGGCTACTATCATAGTCATTTGAACCATATTTTGCTTGGCACCGGTAGGTTTGGTGTAAGGTTGGTGAACAACCAATTTGAAGTTCTCTTTTCTTTCTTCTCCAATGTGGTCCAGTATACTCTTCGTATGTTAAACATCTAGAATCCATTTGCAGTCATAAATTTCTTGCCAAACCTTTTTTACCTCAAAATCACTATTGATTTGAGAATGGTGAAGCTAACTTGCAAGCGGTCATCGTGTAAAAATTCAACCTCAAAGAGACTTGATTTAGGGTTACTAAAGAACGGTTGAACATAATTTCCCTCAAAATACGCTGAAATTTGCTTCCGTATGCCATTTTAGAACATCCTTTAACTCATAAAGGATGCCACAGACGTTTAGTGTCCAATGGATGATACAATACATTTCCATGTGGGACAGAAGTACAACTATTCATCCTCGGAATTTTGTGTGGAAAGGGGAGATCTTCTATAGTCCTTTGACTTCAAATGAGTTCTTTTGAATTTTTTAATACCAATTGTTCCCACAGTTTCAAAAATGATGATTTTCACAGGGGCCCCTTGCGTCCTTCTAGGGTTAATCCCTAAACGCCGTAGGGGACTAAAAGTGCCCTCACAATCTAAAAGTTTAATTCAAAGTGCTGTAACTTTTGCATCCAATGTCCAAATTCAATTAAACTTGTTGGAAAATTTGCGCTCTTTCTTCTAGTTTTTGTGGTAAATTTTTTAGGTCAATCCAAGATGTACAGATGTTTTGGGAGCCAATTGAAGTTTACAAGTTCAATTTGAGTTCACCAAATTGCATTTGATGGCTGCAACTTCAGGGGCTTGTATCTCCTTCATCAAATGTTTGTTTTCAATCAGATTTGTTGGGTTGTGTTACCCTTGAATTCTAGTTATTGAGGTAAAAGTATTATGTCAATCCAAGTTGTTTTGAATTTTTGGGAGCAATTCAAAGTTCAAAATCTAGAGATTTTTGGATTATAGTGAACTTCGGAGGCTTATATCTTCTTCATACACCGTCTATTTCCAATAATTTTTGTTGTAAAAGTTGCACATAGCAATCTAATTTGTATGGCTAAAATTTCATATCAATCCAAGAAGATTTGAGTGACTTAGAAGCATTTTAATAAAAAGAGGTTCACCCATGGATGTGATTTTTGCAACTATTTTTTGACATTTCAAATCCATTTTGCAAACACAATGAGTCAAATGAATGATATTTTCTTTCACCAATGTATGTGTATGCTATTTTTGAAGTACTTTATAGTTTGAACTTTTGTCATTTGAGTAGGTTAAGAAATCACATTCGACCTCCAAATATGTTTCTAGGAAAATTTCAGCATCCTTTTTCAATAGTAAAACATTACAATCTTTCAATCTATACGGTCAAATGACCCCAAATTTATTCCACGTCATCTACAACACGTATTCTACAAGATTGTATGGTTCGGATTTCTATACCTTAGTGACATTTAGACCTACAACACTTCAAAAGCAATGATGTTTTTAAGCCTGAAAACACCTTGGGCCTTTAGGGGTTAATGGGCCTTTAGGGGTTAAGGGGTTAATTGAAATGCACCATTGAAAGACCTCACAAAAGAAGACCAAGACACGACACCTCCCACTAACATGTAAGTTACAAGAAGTCAACACACTGAACAAACTTGCTATTAGATAAATAAAGAACCAATAAAGGATCAATTTTTAGCAGTTTCTCTCTCCATAGATACACTAACCATACTTGAAAAAAAAACTTTTTTCTAATCACGTGCTACACGGCGGCGAGCACCTGTGACTCGCTCTATCATCGTCAATACAAATGCAAAAATCTCAAGAAGGAAGTTAACAATTTTGGCATATATGGACTTGATGGTTGTGATGGTGAAATTCCAAGCCGAAACTGGCCAATAGTAAGGATGGAGTAATCGGAAGAAGAGGCTGATAAGATGCCTAGAGTGCCGCCCAACCTGTGTGAAAAGAATTGCAGTTAATCCGAAGTTTTTGAACTCATAATAGATATACATTACTATTGAAAAAAGCAAACATCCACTCATACTACTCTTCCAAAACATATTTCTACAGTTCAAATTGTGGGGCAAGAATTCAACTTAAGGTAGACTGCTCTTAAAGCGACCATTAAAAAGCTGATTGCGTTTTCAAGCAAGCTAAACTCCTTGAAACAATTTTCAATAAATTTTCATAGGAAGAAAAAAGGAATTGACATCTAACCCAAGTCATTTCATATTTTTCGGACCTTCAAGGAATTAGTTACAAATTTTTGAAGTTGTAATGTAGTGGTCACTAAAAGCAACCACCTCCTGAAATGTACACTTCTGGTACATTAAAAGCGACCACCTCCTGAAATGTACACATCTGGTACATTGAAGAAAGCTAAATGTACCTCTGTATCATGATCGCTTTTAGAGCATGGGCGCTACCTTACTGCCGGTATATTTTGTTACTTTCCTTACCACTTCCTTAAACCCTGAATCATTTCTTGAATTTTTGCATATTTTTGTCATAGAGAAAGCTTTTAAGAGAGAGAAGTCAAGATAATAAATTCTCAACATGTCCAGGAACGTTTGTATAATTAGAGCCGGATTTACTTACTGGAAAAAGAGCATCCAACGTTTCCCAAGCAGCATGTCGAACTGGCCGAGTTGGATACATAGGYCCTCCAGGAGCTGTGAAGGAATACAACGCAGTTTTCAACCGTGTACTTGTAGTTGCTCGCAACTCCACACCTTCATATTTCATGACAAAATTCTCAATTAGTTGATATAACCTAAAATCATGTTAATGATTCCTTTACATTGAGATTTGTTCATATATATGCAAGAGAATCAAAACARACAGCTACTAAAATACCTTTCAAAGCCTTCATGCTCGTGAGATAATGAAGCAAAACAGGCTCTACCTTCACCTTTTGTAGCTGCAAAGTTACAGCAAAACAGACACCAGTTCGAAACATCAGAACATTGTAAAGAGTGAAAGCCAGCAGTCATATCTTGCGTTCTATTTTTGACACTAGAAACAGAATATCTGCAAAAGATGACTGAAGGTCATTTCCATCTTATGTGCCAGAAATCTTTTTTTTTTTTTTTCTGTACGTAATACAAAACGGATTAATTTACCTGATCTGTCAACTCCGTCACAAACATGTCTGCTGGTTCAAGGATGACATTGTCTGTCTTGGGAAAGTTCTTCAAATAGTACCCAACTCTATCGGCTGCAAACAATGACAAAAGATTAATTGCTTTTCATTTGCTATCTGAATACTTAACTACAGTTCTAGTAAAAAAAAACAGCTTCTTCCACAGCCCTTTTGAGAGCTCATATAGCAACCACAAATCCGACATATTTCAGGTAAACAGTACCTGGTTCATAGTACAACAGGTATCTAGAGACCAACAAAAGAAGATCTTGTCGAGCCTGTCCATTCAAAAGTAAAAAAAGGAACACACTACATCAGTAAACGAGATTTCCAAGATTTTCCTACTAAATGCCAGTCCTGAACCTGGGCACGACGACTTAAAAATTCCAGAAGAATCAATGCAAAAACGAACAAAAAGGGATATAAATTAGTTGGGGTATCAATTAGTTGCACCTGAATGGGAACCCTAGCGAGACGAACAGGGTCTAAGACAACCTCTTCAAACGTGTACTGCAATAAGAACACCCGTGAGCACCAATAATATATGAAATTAACAGAAAACATTTTCTGCACGCCAAGAACAGTCCCTGAAGAACATGCAAGCATGTCATGAAAAGTCGCAGGTTCATATCAAACCTTCTGCAAAAAGCTTGACAAGAGGACATAGCAACAGTGAAATCATGTCTACTCATGCCTCTACTATCTAGAGAAAAATGTGTGGGCTTACATTAAACATAGAAAAGAATCGCCGTACATTACTTTGCAAATCAATCCTTCACACAGACACATAGAAGTGGAAAGAAAGTCAGTAGAGTCAGACACTGTTGATGCACAGAAATGCGAAAATGTCGACCCTACCATGCGTAAATTTTTAATTAATTCAACTCTACCATTCTTGTTGCAAAAAATGATACAAAAAGTATGATATCAGGATTGGCCGTACCAAAATATATTGCTCGCACCTTCTACGAATGCTGTTGAATATCGCAAAAATCCTTCTGACTCTTCTCTCGGAATTTCAAATAACTGTTAGAAGCACAAAGACTCGGTCAGAAGGATCGAAATGGTTCGAAATTCGATTCAATTGTGCAAGGATTATGCTCAGTCAACGTTTACTGTGTATCCCAGTAACTCCTTTCGAAATAACACGCAACTTTAAAATGCACGATTATTTTTTAAATCAATGCTAAGAGGAGAATTGGGGGTTTATGTGTTTTCAGGGGAGAAAAAAAATTACCCATCGGTGGAATAGCAGCGCAAATATTTGAGAAACAAATGATTGACTCCATAGTTGTAGAAATAAAGGGAGGATTTCCTTCCCATCTTCTGGAACTTGAGCATAGTGTTGTGCAAAAACTTCATAGAAGCATACACGTGGTTGACTGCCATTTGCAGTCACTGGACCGTCATCCTCCACAYTGTCGACAATTTTGGGGGAACCATAAAGTCTTTCTGCGAATAAACAGCAATTACATTCTCGCTCAGAGTAGTGATAACTGAAGAAAGAATATTATTAACACAAAAAAGAATAGAGACATCACGTTTCATATTGTATCGTTTACAAAGCACTATGGTTATTTAAAGGCTTTCCTACCTTGAGCACGAGGGTCCACTTCTAAGGCAACATCCGTAAAGAGCTGCCGCAGTAATTCTCCTCTTTGGGCGGGATAATCAAGTGCCTGCCATAGCCGTAAAACCATCAATGGAAACGAATAAGTTGAGCACGATAGTAACTTCTTAAACCCCTGAAGGACCAAAACTTGTGCCCAATTTTTTTAGAAGTTTAAGCAGGTCATAATTTGAAAGTTTCTGGGTTCAATTTTATTCAAATTTTTGACAGACGCATGCAACGTTCTTCACGAATCCCAGTGCTGTAAAAATTGGACCCATCAGAAAGAAATTTTCACAAAACATTCCATCGAATTAGTCATGTTAGAACCATGAATTCTTGGTCGTTTAGAGGTGTTAACTCTTTTCACAATTACAAAAATTCAGTGAATCCAGTACCTTYTGTAGCTTGCGCTGGACTTCTACGGTTAGCTTTTTCCTAAATGACGAGGGTGCAAGTTGACGCCGCTGAAAGGTGCGGCCTGCCATTCTGAACTAGCAGATTCTTCAATCGCTTCACATGGAACCATCACCGAATTGCCAATAATGTTGTCCACCACAGATTTCAATACTTCCTAATACTGTCTCCAATACCCGCAATATTCGATTCTCCAGTCCCCTCTCAATAATAAATCGTGAGCACCAGCTGCCATTCTTCAAGGACCTTCGGCATTATCAAAACAAGGACAGCACTTTACCTGTTACATACCTTCCACTGAGTCAGCTATTAAATTACAACTTCACATAAATTCCATTATATACACGCAATTTAAAACAGCAGGTTCCAGCTGGTTGACCCGTAAAGGATGAAGGATTTAACATATCTTGAAGAAAGAAAGCAGTGTCGATGCACATTTAAGCAGATGACACATTCAGAAACTTTAGAGAATCAGAACCTCGCAAACTCAAAGAATTGTTTCAGGAATTTGTTTCAGGAATTGGGTACACATTCTTCAAACTCGAAGAAAAAAAAGGATATTAAGCTTTGCATCTCAAACTCATACACAGTGGAGGGTCGTCAATACTCTACACTCATCTTCAAAAACCCTGAAAAGACGAACAGAAGCGATTGGTGTAAACTAATTCCTCTCGTATTTCGGCAACCCCATTACATTAACAAAGCAGCAGAATTGCATCCCCAAAACCAAAGATTAAACAAACTCGTTCAAGATTACCAAAGATTACCAAAGATTAGGTCTTCCCCCAGTCCTGATCTCTTCAAGCAAAAATTTCACAAAAGCTCCAAAATCACCCACTACCACATTCACAGAGTCAAATCTACTCATCTTCCAGATCCGTTCTCAAGGTCTCCGAATCAGAACATCTCTACCTAATCCTTTGCCCTGCTTCATCATCTTAGACTTCCGATAGCTACTCACAAACACCAAAACCTTGATTCGTCAGAAATCAAGAAACCCCAAAAAATGAAAGGAGAAAAAAAACGACCTACCGTCCACCACAAAAGCGAACGCCCTCCCAATCGAATAAACCCAAAACCGCACACACCGCCAAATCCACCGCCGGCCACCTCAAAACGGGATTCACCACCAAATCTTCAAAACACAAAAGCCAGAGAAGAAGAAGAAGATGAAGCTGGCAAAATCCAGGACGAAGATTTTGTTGAGACAATTAGGGTGGCGTCTAACTCRGTGTACGTTAGTGTGAAAGTGAAGCTATGGGTTTTAAAGAATGGTAGTTGAGCGCGAGCATTCMCGCACTTGAATTCAAAACATGGGTTCAAGACTATTGCTGAGTGTCTCCTTGTAATCAGAAGCTGCGATTGCGTGAGTTGACAGTGATGATGATGCTGTCGCAATTGTCGCGTTGCTGGTGTCGATAAGCATGACGGGGAATCGGTCAGTGGTGTCGGAGAGAGGAAGGTGGGAGCTCGCCAAGGGCATTTCGTGTCTGGTCGTCTGCCGTGGTCGTCTTTGTGATGAGCGTGGGGCATCTCCAACCACACGGTATACTTTCGTCCCCGCCAAATTTGTTACGTGTCAGATTTCGGGAACCTTTATTTTAAACCGTGAATGTCGGTTCTCAAGAGCTTACTTAGGGAACCCTTGAAGTTCAACACATTATGTTGAATAAGGAATTTTTTTGTCTATTTTTCAGCAATGTAACAATTGCAGTCACTTGATGTTTCATGATTTTTGCACAAGTTTTCTTTATTAGTTTGCGCGGAGATGAGAAGATAAAAAAAAATCTACAGAAATGAAGATTTTATGGTTAGAGGTAGAATATTTTGTGAAGTACTCAAAATCAACATACTGCAAATACAGAAGCAATTGGCACTCCCAAGAAAATTGAACTTTGAAGAAATTAAAAATTAAATGAACTACAATTTTTTAAGCACTTTCTTTTTATATATATATAACATACAACCTTCAAGGGTTGCAGCAAGGATTAACAAGACACATCCATGGCAACGAGATTTTTAGCCGGAATTACACACCACAAGCTTCCTCGTCATGACAGAAGAGGAGGAACACAAACAAGACCACCATGCCAGCAATGTCAGCATGGAAAATTTAACCGGCAACCTCATGGATGTACTTAAAGACCAATTGAGTCTTTCAAAAGTTTAGAGACTTAAAAGCACWAGGGAAATTAACATTTTAGAATTCATTTTACCCATCCAAAACAATGAATGGCACACTCCAAGAATATATTGTACCTCATACTAACAAAGGTCACTATTCATACACATGATTACTACATGTGTGTGTTCATAACCTTTTTTACCAATACAAATAAAATTACTTTGGTTTCTAATGTATAACCATTATTCAAGATTTTATAAAACGGATGGTGCAAATTATTAATATAGCAATATTCTTGACTTTCATGTCAATGCGCACAATGAATGGCATTGGATTTGGAAAATCCCTCCATTGTTGACAATATTGAAGTCACTATATACAAGAAAATTGGCCCCATTTCTCCTTCTTTTAAACATGCAATGTACATTTTGTTTTAATGATATTGTCGATGGTTTTTGAATTCACAAAAAATTTCAAGGCTTGAATTTGAACTTCTTTCCTCATTTAAATACAACTTTGTATTTTAAAACACACCTATACTTTGGGACCAAATGTATTGAAGTCACTTTAGAAATCAAATTATGATTTATATTGTGATCTACATGACTTTATTTGTAACATTTTCTTTAATATACCAGATATACAATCAATTTAACCAATATACCAATAGTTTTTATCTAGAATTAATTAGAAAATGATTTATAATTCAAAAAAATGGTTGATTTAAAATGTTTAAAAACTTATTAGAAATATTAATACTTTAGAAAAAAATCCGAGACGTGATTTTTAGAAATAATCTATATAAACTAACTTGAAAGTTTCGGGCAGATCTATGCTAATCAATTTAAAATCGATTAATTTTAAAACTTAACACGAAGAATACTCTTTATTTTTAGGATAGGTGAAACCTTTCAAGTTATAAAATATAACAAAGTGTGAATGCAAATTTTTATTGAAAGTATTCTAAAAAATAAAATTTTCTATATAGAATGAATCTTAATACATATAAAAACTTCAATCTTTGATTTGTCTTTTTAATAATAAAACATAGCACAAAACCAAAACAACCCATTAACATTTAATAATTGATAACTTGGTCATATGTACTCAAYGAGTGTTCATCACCTCCTTTTAGAAGAGCATCTAAAATATATGTATACACTCAATCATGAGCGCCTAAAGTGGCACATTCGGACCTGAAAGATAAATGAAAACCTAGATGTTGATTATACAACATGACCAACAATCAAACAATGTCATATGAGCATATTGTTGATTTTTAGTATTCCTAGAGGCATTGCTTTAAAAACTCATCCCTTATTCATACAGTATGTGAAGAATGTATACTAAAATATATTGGAATCCTCTGTTACTTGCTAATGAGATCCTAAAAATAATAATTTGTATTCATATTTAATAATTATTATTGTATAAAATTGTTATTAGTAGCAATTATGAGAGATTCAAAAAATGAGTTCCACCAATATCAATGCATTCTACCCTATAGAAAGAATATAAGCATGGTTTTTATATTCCGGTAGAGGGTTGCTATTATGTGAGCGTCGGAATGTGAGCCCATAAGCCTAGAACACTACACACCTATGTAATAGGTGTATATACTATAGAAATGGTCTATGATTATAGGATATATATGTTACAAATATCCATATTATAGGTGATTATAATACATACACCTTCTATAGTGTGTGATATCTATATTATAGGTACCTATATTGTAAACTCAATGCTCACAACTTGGCATTCTTGGACTCACATACTAGTAGTGTTGTATTTTGGTATAGTATTGGTGGACTCACATAGCAAAGCATGTAAGGTAGAAACACCCAAAAGCGTCCCTATTGCCATTCTTGTACTTTAAACTATCACTAAACATATCTCGAGACTTTAATTAATGTGTCCTCCAAATGCTTAACTTTGATACGCTAACTCATTTGAAGAACAAAGACTTAAAGTTAATTGTCATTTGCTCATTGCTGATTTTTTGCAGATTTCAGTTTAGGACCCACCTATGTGACAATTTGAGTGGTCTAGGGAGCAGGCACTTTGAAAAATCATAAAAATTACATACCACATCCAAAAATCTATTCTTTTTTTCTTTTTTTTTTAATTCATGATTTTTACTTGCTAATACAAGTACAAAACTATTATTTTTAGGAAAAAGGTGCCTCCAAGTAAGCTGAATTGTTTAAAATGACGGTTTTGGGTGTTTTCACCGTAAGCCCACTCTAATAAGTGTAGAAATCATTTTGAGAGCCACTGTATTGTASTGTACATTTGTGCACCCTAAACATTTAGAGCGGGTGCATGGACTTTCCCAAAATGAGAAAGGCATCCGGTAGCTGGCAATGCAATTGGTTCCTCTTGATCCATCCCAGGTGTAAAGATAATTTGCACTCCTCGGCTGACGACACGTGTCCCCCCCAAGTGTATTGAAAAAGGGACCCTGAGTTAACGTTTCCCCTTGAAATTTGAACACGAACTTTTCTAAAGTTGCTGACTGTACTGGTTGGTTAAAGGTCACCTGCCCCATAAGAAACCAAATAATTCGGAACAGCACCAAATTAAATCTTCCAAATATAAAAGGTTTGAGCCGTGATTGGGCTATTACTTTATTGACTTACTTCGTACTACTTTTTGGATTTGGGATCTAATTGGTAGTCAAAGGGGAATCTAGGTTTTCTATGAATGTAATTTTGGACACTATATATGAAATATATATGAATTTTTAAGTATAACTTAGGCTCTCATGAACATAACGCAATGGTCCTTTCCATGTTGGGAAAAGAATATGCCACCCTAGATACCTCAGAGGAACTTATTACATAATTTAAGGATTGAAATTGGTTGGGGAGCTATGTAACACAATTTTGCTCATTGTAAGGAGCCTTGGTTTTCATAGATGCAAAAGAGCCCCCACCTCATTGATAAACAGTGTTACAATGACAATGACAATGACAATGAAGCAATAAGAGGCTAACATTCCCGCTTGATGCCATTAGCATAGCCCCCCATGCAATGAATGTGAAAAATTCCCAAGACCATTTAATGATGTGATTGATCAAGGAAATATTGTGGCTAGTCATGCTCTGATGTAAGGACACAATATGGAATATGGAATACATACGTGATCTGGAATACATATGGAATATATACATAATATATATTGGATATACAACCATATGTATTCATACAAATTATATGTGCATATATAAATATACCATATTGATTTAAATTTCTGATATCACATACTACATTAGATGTTTTTCCTCAAAACTGTTCTCTATACTGAATTCCAGCCAGTATTTGTCTAAAGTTTTGAATTTTGAAAAAAATAATTAAAATATTATTAAAAAACAAAAAAATGATTTAAAAAATATTTGAAAGATAATTAAAATATTATTAAAAAACAAAAAAATGATTTAAAAAATGTTTGAAAAATAATTAAAATAATTAATTATCAATTTAATTAATTATCAATTTAATTCATTAATTAATTATTGCAATTTGACATGTTAGTCTCTTGACCATGTCATATTGCTTACGTGGTAGAGTTTCTAGCTTGTTCATTGTTTTTAAAAAAAATGCTTACCTTCAAAATTGCTGTTGATTTCTCAAAAAATCACAAACCGTTGATCTTGTGAGATTTAATCCGAGACGTCCAAATATGAATATGAATACGGATACAACATCGTATACAAATACACAGTGAATACTAGATACAAATGTAGATATAGATATGAGTACGGTATTGGATACGGGTACTGGATACGGGATGAATTGTCCCATGTATATTGTCAATTAATGTGGTTTCTCAAAATTATGAGTTGGGAGGAAGCAGGGGAGGGGTATGAAAAGTTAAAATTTTTATAAATAAAATTATTCTAAATGCACAGTGAGGCCTCTACCTCACTATGGTACCTCTGCCTTAGGGCTTGTAAATTTTTTGAGAGAGTGAGGGGGGCAACTAATGCAAACCAAGGGCTTACCTTTCTTTGGAGGGATAGGGGATAGTGAAGTGATATGTATATCTCTTTCAAATTTTTGAGAAAAGTGTAACCATCAATAGCTGAATGACACTTGTATCCCATCAATTTTTCACAATGAGCTCAAAATTGGAAAGCCACAATTTCTCACATGCCTAAAAGAAGACACATTTTTATTAGAGGTTGTAGACAATGTTTTTTTAGTGATAAATCATAAAATCGTTTTAATTGATAGGTTTAGGCTTATTTGGCAAGGTCCTTCTAAATCTATAGCCACTCTAGTGAAGTTGGGCACTTAAAGGCACTTGCCACTTACTATCCTCCCATCCTTGTAAAAATAGGACACAATTAGGTGTAAGAATCTTCTGTAAYATGCCCCAAAGAAGACACGTTTTTATTAGAGGTTGTAGACAATGTTTTTTTAGTAATAAATCATTAAATAGTTTTAATTGATAGCCCAAAAGAAGACATGTTTTTATTAGAGGTTGTAGACAATGTTTTTTTAGTGATAAATCATTAAATAGTTTTAATTGATAGGTTCAAGCTTATTTGGCAAGGTCCTTCTAAATTTGAGCCACTCTAGTGAAGTTGGGCACTTAAAGGCATTTGCCACTTACTATCCTCCCCTCCTTGTAAAAATAGGACACAATTAGGNAAATCTATAGCCACTCTAGTGAAGTTGGGCACTTAAAGGCACTTGCCACTTACTATCCTCCCATCCTTGTAAAAATAGGACACAATTAGGTGTAAGAATCTTCTGTAATATGCCCCAAAGAAGACACGTTTTTATTAGAGGTTGTAGACAATGTTTTTTTAGTAATAAATCATTAAATAGTTTTAATTGATAGCCCAAAAGAAGACATGTTTTTATTAGAGGTTGTAGACAATGTTTTTTTAGTGATAAATCATTAAATAGTTTTAATTGATAGGTTCAAGCTTATTTGGCAAGGTCCTTCTAAATTTGAGCCACTCTAGTGAAGTTGGGCACTTAAAGGCATTTGCCACTTACTATCCTCCCCTCCTTGTAAAAATAGGACACAATTAGGTGTAAGTATTTTTTATTTTTTCTTGATTTTTTTAATTAATTAATTAATTTTTTTGAAACAGACGGCTTTTGAAGGCCGCAACTAGATTGAAATGACACAACAACCAGGCAACCTGGTGTATCTCCATCACGAACAAGTGAAGTAACAACCCCCCTCCTTGTGCACTAGCACAAAGAGCCTCCATGCAAACATTGTCGGCATGGGGATTTGAACAAGGAACCTCGTGGAACATGTAATTTAAATGGTTTGACTTCTAAAGGACCAATTACATCATCATTTTGTCAAACTTCATTTAGAAGCTCAATTTAGCCTTATAGACCATAAATAATGCCACAAACATTTGGGCGGTTTGGCGTTCAATGAATGACAAGGGCTTCTCTTATGTATGATAAAATTTCAACTATTCAACCTAGGAATTTTGTGTGAAAAAAGTGGATGACTTCTATGGTAACTTGACTTTCAATGAGCTCTTTTGGATTTTGTTAAACCAATGATTCTCATTGTTCCAAAATGGATGCTTTTCACATGCACCAATCCATCTTTTAACGGTTAATTTGCCAAGAAGGCTTTTGATCATTGATTCAAGCTTCATTGACCATGACTCTAATTCCTGCCATTTTGCAACTAGATATTAGAATGGAAATTTTTTATTTTCATTCTTTAGAAATGATTTTACATGTCTACCACAAATCATAAAATTTTCAAATTTGGGGGAAAATTTTCAAATTACTGTAAGTTTTTTTTTAAATGAAGAAAATTTCATATCAAATACTCCATTCAAAATATGCTCAAAAAATCTGAAATTTTCACCATAGATGTATACTATGGTCAATAACATCATGGAGTACAAATCTAAGTAAACATATCACACTCCAAAACTAGAAAACCAACAAAATCATGGTATAAAACCAAAGTTCATATAGCTAAAAAATATTGAAACTTATGAATTTTCGAATATGTCCGATTGGAGTAGAAACTACATTTGATAAGCTTGATTTTATTTATTGAACTCAAATTCAGAAAATGTCGTTTTTATGGATAAAATTTACAAGAAGAATAAATAGCAAGAAATGGCCAAAATAGTCTACAAGGGTGATCCATGACTTAATTATCTTCTACTTTAAAAAATCAATGATATAATGTAAGGAAGAATTTGCAATATTATTCATTGAAAATGTACTCAAGCACATAAAAACATTTTTGATGAAAAAACATTTTTTTCCATCCTATAGTCTTAGGTGAAGTCATCCAAATTGATACAAGGAGGGAGGTCCATTATTGCTCATTGAAGAGCTAAAATTGAATTTTGGGGAGGCGAAACTTCTTGAAATATTTTTCAGTAAATTTTCATGATAGACAAGTGAAATTGGCATCTAACCCAAGTTGTTTCTTATTCTTTTGAGCTTTGTGGAATTAAATATAAAAATGTTGAAGTTGAAATGGCACAGGGCTCTAATATTGCCTACCTCCTTAAATGTACATTATTTGTACATCGCTTAGTTCTACAAAAAATAAACATGTACAAATAGTGTACATTTGAAGAGGTGGAGGATTTTTAGAGCTTCAGTGTTTTAGAACCTCCTATCATAGTGTGTTTGTAGCAATGTTATTAGGGTTGATCTTGACAAGATGCCAAGAATGTTTTGTGTCTTCTAGATGGTCAACTAGACTTCGTGCATATTAGTGGATGGATGATTTTCATCCATTTTTATGTGCAACTTTATAAATGCTATATATACATTATTGAGTTGAGATCAAGTTTTTCTTTTCTTTTATGTAGGGTTGTTAACCAAAAAAAATTGAGTACTATCCAATGTTTTTCAATATTTGAGTTTTTTCCTTAAAACTTCATTTTGACATTTAAAACAATTTCTTTTGCTTTTAAGAAAGACTTACAAAATGAAGCAGCTTCTCAACTACAATTTCTACTCTATTTGAAAATTCTGAAATATTTTAAGAAACATTTAAGATATATTTTATGGAACCAAATTGCTTATTTTAAGAATCTGAAATATCCGTAGCAATGACCTTCAAGTGAGATTTCCACAAACTATGAAGATAAATTTTGCCTTTGTGTAATTGATTAATAGAATTTTGAAAACTTATGTGTCAATAAGTTTGTTTTCTATAGAGATTGATATTTTAAACTTTGGTAAAAAAAAAAAATTAATGTGATTTTTAAATCTATAATTTACACATAAAATTATGTTGATTAGAAAATATATTAGAATAATTGAGGATTCCAATGATGCTAGCATGTGACCTTAAAGATGCTAGCATATGAGCTTTGAAAATATAGACACCTATAACATAGGTGTATAGTCTTCTAGGCTCATGTGCTCATGACCCTAGGTTTGCATTACAACAACCATTAGCTCAAGCCATGGGTCACCATGTAGTTTGACTTTGGCAACTTCAAGCTCCTTGCACTTGATGTAAATTTGTACCATAAAAATGATCTTTTGAATTTAAGCCCAACTATTGAAGTGAAGCTAAAACAATTTAGTTTTTACTCCAAATTGAAAATTTGGAAAATTCATAAAATTGAATATTTTATAGCAATTTGAACTTTGGGCTTAGAAAACCACAATCTCCTAATTTTCTATTCTATTTATAAACTCACAAGATTGACAAATATTTCTATCCTATGATATTACACACTATTATACACACTGATGGAGAAAGTTTAGATTTTAGTAACACAATTTGAATTTCATTTGTCTTTTCTACACTTTTTTCTGAACCTAATTTATAGAAATGTCTAACTATAACATGATTCAAACTTTCACTCACTAAAATCTCAAAAGTCCTACATGTTCAACAATTTTACAACACTATTGTGCCAATAGCCATACATCAACATTCATAAGAAATTCATTCCTAGTAACAAAACAAGACAACATGCTTAGATTGCTTTAAATATTTGTCAGTTTTCTTGACACCATTGCTTTCTTCATTTTTCAACCATTGCATAGGTCTCATAAAATTCAATAGCCTTCATGCCCATTACCTATCCTTCATGCACCGTGCTCATCACATTGAGCCTCTAGATGTCCACTTTGCTATTGATGAAGTATTGTTGGTTGTGGAATATTTAGCACCACCTAGGGTAGAGCCAAGGCAGTGACATTTATGCTTTTTTTTTTTTTCTGAGTTTGGAATCATTTAAACTTTTGCATTGGTACCAATAAACGTTCAATTTTGCGACTGAAACCAAGGTACAAGAGGCACAATACTGTACCTAATAAGTTAGGCACCCCAAAATGGCACCTGACTTTAAAGCGCCATCTTGTACATCTCCAAAAACCAATTATGTACCTATGTGGAAGAAACGCTTTTAGGAACAAACTTTGACCCTCCATAACTTTTGCATCTTGTATCCAAATGGTGTGTTCTTTGGTGCATTGGAACCTCCTTTCACTTGCCAACAAGACAATATGAAATCATGAACAATCTAATATTAGTAACCAGACACAATACCAATTTGTGGCGCTTTTGGGTGTACCCACCTTAGAGTATATGTAAATGTGGTAAGTGGATTCATGTCCAACTCCTTTTCAAGCTCCGCCAAGCGCCCCTTCCACTGTGCACCCATTGATCACAACCACAGTAAGAAACTTACAGTAGTTTACATTGATCATAAAGTTTCAAAACAGAGAGTTGACAACGGAAGGAAGAAAATGTGCAATGCACGAGCACTTACAGGGCGGTCATGCTTAAGGATCATTCAACATTTCGCCAGCACTGTTCGCTTCGGTCCTATCAGCAATGCAATCTGCAATAAACAGAGCGGGATAGCAGACAAGATTTGGCATAATAACGTACAGACTGCAATTTAAAGTAACCACAAAAGTGAATGTGGGACCTTCAATCACTTAAACACTTGAAAAATCCAGATTCATGAACCTAGAAATGAGAAGGCATAAATAAAAACGTCGTAACAAAATCACTTTATGGGACTGAGTGGGTACAATTACAACCAAGTAGAAAAAAAAATTCTCAAACTCCCTCTCGTAACTTGCCACCCGTAAGGATCACGGCTTAAGTTTTGAGAAACGCATCATCTTCTGCTTCTGGTTTCTGCACGTTCATCCCGTCAGGAATTAGTCTTGCCGCTCTAAATTAGCTGACATTCAAGTGGGTATCATTCAAATATCAAGGAGGTTTCTCTTAGTGTGATATTGATTATTGCCATCCTCAAACACCACCAATGTCCTGGCTACAGAAACAATCGTAATATGTAACCACCAAATTGATACTATGTGCATTATAATGTGCAATAACTACCAAGAATTGTAGGTCAATCCCTCCACAATTAGCATCAGTCAGAAGTAAAGAAAGCATACTTGCCAAGCTGCAAAGAACACTGAAGTCTACGGGGAGCAGCTTAACCCCTGCACTTCGATCTTTCAACTCAGTGAGGATGTTCAATCTAGAGTCTGTATAGTTACTGGATAAATAAGTACCTCCATGAAACTTTTCTACACTGCCCAAATAAATCAGCTGGGTATCATCTGGATACTCTGCACTCCCATCTAGCTCCTTGAAATTTGCCACTATCTCTAGTCCAAAATTGCTGCAAAATTGGTCGAGAAAGTCAGAACCCAAGGCGACTAGAGAATGTGCAAGGAAACGTGACAAGCTAACAGCTCTGGGCTTATCAATGTCGTGCAAATTCCAGCAAGAAATTGAACATCAAGTAATGCTGATAAAAAGAATGTGATAACAGAGTAGGGCACGATGTTACCAATGATGGCGTACATGAAAATTTGAAAGGTAAATTCTACCTTGGAACCAAGTCCGGCACTGCTCAACTTGGTGACAAAGCCATTGCCAAAAGAATGGCCAAAGTCATCTTGATGGTGGTCGTCGATCGAGATCAMTTGCAGGATCATATGCACCACCCACATCTAGCACAGCATCCAATGTTTCCAAAGACCTGAACTAATTGCGTAAGCAGATCCTCGTCTGCACAAATTTAGCTTCTCGAAAAGACGACCCTCAATCTCAATTTTACGAAACATTAGACCTATAATCAGACTTCGCATGCTTCACGCTCAAAAATCTGATACAACAATCAGACACGTCCTGTGTGCCCATTTTCCGAACAACTCAATGAATGAAATTAGGGTTTTGATAAACCCTCAAAACCCACACCAAAAAATCTTACTGTTAGAAACCCTCCTAGAAATTCCAATCACCATCGAAAGAACCATCTGGACTCAGCTTGCACCTTCTGATCTCGAGTCCGCAGCATCGCCCCCAAAAACGGAGGACAAAAAAAAGAACTGATTCATCAGATAAGACAGACGAGATTATTTTCATCGCTTTTAAGCATTTTCACATGCGCAAGAGTGTGATTTTGGAAGATGTATAGAACTGTGCGGGAGACTTTTGAATGAAACAGCTTGTTGCGATCAATTTTTGCAAATTTCTTATGCAATCACTCAAAATGGGAGGKTATGAACCATTAATTGGAGGGAGTGCAGACAACCCCRTTTTCATTCAAAGATCMATGGCCAYACACACACAAGCAAGTCATAGTTACAACACTTGTTAATTGAAGGGCGATTGAGTGTATGAGTAGGTTGGTGACGTACATGGTCCGCACAGGAAACACAATCAAATCGTGGTTGAACCTTTTCGGTATCCTCTACTTAAGCAKCTGCCCCTTATCAATCTCTGAAGAATTTGCAATGTACTGTAGTGTATATTTGACACTTCCACGCTTTGAGAGCTCTTCCTAAGAATAGTTACGACTGGGAAGATTTGCAACGGAAACGTACGCAAGCGATTTGAATGATAATGTTCACTGATATTGATTGTCACCTCAATCATCTCAACTGGTACTCTCATTAATTCCTTGCGAAACATACATATTGCATACAGGAAATACAAATCCAAGCTTAGCAACAAAGCTCTGAGACTTGTTTGCGTCACATGGCTATGGCGTTCTAAGAGACTCTAACACATTCGCCTAAGAAGCCACAAGCATGTACCCAACAACAAGCTATCTATCTTCGTTCTGAATAAGGAATGCGCTTCTTAGAATTGAACGAATCTTGGTTGCTGCCAAATGGATCTTGTCAATGAGGCTCTCCAAATGCTTTCCTTGAAAGCAATTAAGAATACTTCGAAATTGTCAAGAATCGGAGATTTTTTTTTGAAACAGAGGAGGAAACCAACACAACGCAAACTCCCAGCAAGACCAACTCGCGATTCATTTGTAGGGTAACGGTGAGGATGGAGAAAGACCACAATTTGAACTTGAATGACAAATTCTTCACATTTGGAACGGGTACCTTCAAACCTCTCCGGAAGGGTAATCTTTGGTTCTTTGAGTTTTGTAGCATTTTGAATGAGGTCTTGGGTAGATGGATATTTTCCTTGGATCGGAAAACTTGTCTAATTTCTTGTTGTCAAATATTGTGAAATTGTGTTTAGTGGTTGATTGCGGTATTCCAACTCCTTGGTTATCATTTAATCTGGTGTGGTTGTCTTGTATATTCTTAGTCTTTGTTGTCAAGTCTTTAATAGCTCTTAGAATTGTATCTATCTTTGATTCAAGCATATTGATTAGAACAACATTCTCATCCTTCGACATTTTGATTTAGAAGTATTCAATTCAAAAGAAAACAACAAACTAGAAGGGTCACTTCARCTRACAATAYTACTTTAAAGARCAATAATTTGTAATTTCTAAAGTTTGTGAAGGGCTTTCAAGAAGAATGGTACCCTATTATGTATTAAAAAAGACTAAAGTTTGGTAATGGTGAAAAGACAATCTCAACAATTTGTTACGGACACTCTAAATACAAAGCATAACGATCAAACTCTAAGAAAACCAAACTAAGCAAGTCTAAAGACAAATAGACTAAATCTCAACAAACTGAAATTGAAAAGATTAGGCAAGTGATCAAAAACAAAACTAYGATGACAAAGTAGAACTTCAAAAGATGCATTGTTCACACTAAGTCTCCTCATCCTCAATCTCAACTCCTGTATATACTACAAACTAGGAGGCTTTTGCATACTAGAGAAGTTTCAAGAAGCTTCTACACTGAATAGGAATATTAAGGGGACCCACACTAGTTAATTGACATTTCACACTATATAAATATCTACCTTTGTTGTACATCATTAGTGACTGAAGTGTCCGGGTGTTGTACATCATGTTTTGAACATTTGCAATTTCCCCCATTTAGTCCCCTTTTTAAGATTAATTGTTTGGTACCCTCAATAACCGCCTATTCAGTATAGAAGTTTCAAAGAAGCTTCTACATTATAGATTCTAATAACACTTTTTATTTATAATTTATCATTAACCTTGGAACGCTCCCACATCCATTTTTTGGACGATGAACAAATTGAAACTGTAATTCTTCTAATTTGTGGAGATTCTGTATCAAATTGTTGGTCTATCTAAAGGTTGGATTTGGTGGTACTAGAGTACATATTTTTCTAAAATTATCAATGTGCAAGTATGTCAAGTAGTTGACCATGCCAAAATTGCATTGCCTTTAGTTCAAAACTGGATTTGCCAAAATGAGATCATAGATTGTAAGAACACAAAAATTTCAAACAATCACCACGTCAAGAGAATCTCATTTCAAATCCCTTCCAATAAATTTTACTCCAAGAATGATAATATTTTGCTTGTTATCAAATTTTGAAGGAATTTTGAAGTTTTCCTTTCAAAATTTATAAAAAAATATTGGTGATAGCATTGGTGAATCTAACCATACGGATGGAATCTACAACATTTGGTCTACAACTTTTATTTGTACATCAGTTCCAAAATATGCTTCCAAATAGCACTTTATAATGATTTTTCTCAAATTGTCAGTTTTGGAGATGAATGAAGACGCTCCAGGGTTAATACAATACTAATCTGCAACCCCTAAATCCCGGAACCGCTCAAACGATCATTCATCCATTCCAGGTTTCATTCGTCCAATCCCCCGGATATGGTCATCTTCTTCCCCGCACAGACCCTCACCCAAGGTTTTGGCCTTCTTCGCTGGCCATGGCGACYCTGCGGACCTTCTCTCCGATTTCAACGTTATTCAATTCTTCCCCGCCTTCACTACCACGATTTTCAAATTCCCGTAGAAACACACCTCTCATTCCCCGTTCAATTCATGCAAAACCATCGTCTCAATCCAAACCTTCATTCTCGAACCCCTCGAAGCTTTCACGCCGTTTCAATCCGAAGTTTCAAGGTTTAGAGCGCTTGGAAATTTCTCCGACGTTGGAGAATGTTTCGTTTTTAGGGAGCTTTGTTTCAGACCATGCGAGAGAATTGGTTATTGGCAGTTTGGTATTCGCACTCATTTGCCTTCCAGATGAACACGCACTAGCCTTGGGTCCCGGAGGTCCATTGATGGAGGAGTTTTGGGATAATGTACGCCGGTATGGATTCTACTTCTTCACGGTGGTGTCTGGGGGGTTATACAGCTTGGCGAAGCCGCTCCTGGATCTTATGAAGGATCCTTCTACGCAGATTTTGGTGGCGGTAGTGGTAATTGGGACTTTCTATCTTATGTACTTGACTGTTAGTACTATGCTGGGTCTCAATGATTTCGTGTATGAATACGCGCAATAAACAAGGTGTGGTTTGAAATGGCGGTGTGAAATTGATATGCGACTCTGTTTCTTGGTGGTGGTGATGGTGATGAAGAGAAATGGAGAAATTCTAGCTGTTGTTGGTTTTGACCTTTTGCAATTTGTTGTTTTAACACTCTTTGGAACCCTCAGCTGTACGAATACCTTGATTCAAATCCTTCATTCTGATTYTAATATTTTTTGAGCTGAGTTTGCATGTTGGCTTTGTTATCTTGCCATTAATAATGTAGCAAATTGCGTTGTGAAATTCGTGTGCCGCTCCGTTTCTTGGTAATGCTCTCAATGGTGATGGTGATGGCGAGGAATAGAGAAATTATAGCTGTTGTTGCTTTCAATGTTTTTCACTTTGTTGTTGTAACATTCTTAGAAGCCCTGAGATGCACGAATTCCAGTGATACGAATACTTCATTCTGATTGTGTAGCTCAATCTGTTTGTTGGCTTTGTTATCTTGTCATTAATAATGTACAAAAGAGCCAATAGTATTGGTATAGGAGTAGAAGAATGCTCAAGTGGATTCAAGTTTGGAAAGTCGGTGCTAGTCGGTTTAGAATGTGATGTTGGGCTACTCAAGTTAGAATGTGATGCTGATTTCAATTCTCAATTCTGAGGATGCGTACTTAGAAATGCATGCTTAGGAAGGCTAAAGAATGTTATTGGTTTTATAATGCCAGTCAATCCATTAATTTCTGTTTTAAAATTTAATTTTGAATGTTTTCATACAATGTGCCTATTTGTGGGCATGTTACAATGCCATTAACAGCATAGCCAGTAAGGGTTCTATGGGAGTAGAAGAATGCTTTTGATCAAGGATTCATGAACTAGATACGTCTGTCCCCTAGATTCCGGTTTGGAACAGAGGATGTGATATTAAAGAGGGTGATATTAGAGAGGGTGATATTAAAGAGGAATGGGTGTACGGCTTCACCTGCTTTGGGTTCATGGCCACCAGTGCAGTACTGTACAGCGGAAGTTGGTGTGCAAACCTGAGGTCCAACTAGGGTTAACTAACCGATGACCGACATGGGTGAAAAGATTTTTAGGGTTGCTGTGGCGTTGCAGTATGCGAATCATCAAGCAATTGGCAGAWTAGTGAGAGTTCAGTTGGTGTTGCGTAACTGCTGCTTGCCCACCGCCTTTCCTCCTATTCCAGATTGTTTCTTCGCATCTCCAGAGATGGCTGGACCCTCAAAATAATTTCTCTCGTTTCGGAGGTTACATGAAATGCCATTTTAAAATTTTTGTTCATCCTCGAGTAGAGTTCTTTGAGTAGTTCTTAGAGTAATATTAGACTTGCAACATTTCTTCTTCTGACCCCTGCATTTTTTAATAATACTGAATAGTTCGCATCCTTAATTGATGTTTGTCAGATTCTTCTTTTTTGATGTGAATCTGGGATTCTACTTGGTACGTTGCGAGATTTGACACCCCTTTTAGATGGTTCAATTCCCAATACGGTACATTCTTGTAAYACGCCCACACTTTCTGAGTGAGATAAACCACAAATAGATGCAGAGATCTATACAGAGAATCGCCCCGCAGTAAGAAAAGTACGCGCGTGTTTCTTGCCATTCAACCATGTGGCCTTGTATTCAGGCCTTGCGGATGGATTGGTAATAAATCCAGATGTTGCTCTGGCAAATTATTTTATGACTGCAACAGTGACCTGCTGAAATTGAGTGCGTTACACCGAACTCCTGGGTCGGTAATTTGTGTCTTATCTTGAAATTGTACATGAAATGGTAAGAATACTCAAAATTCATGATTGAATGATAATCACTCCTATGATTATGAGACTCATGATTCACATACGAGCCTGTCTGCCCTGTATGTGGGATCAAGGGACCGTCTTCCTGACACAGAGAGCATTGACAAATCTGCAGCCTCCTCTCTGTAGAAATCTATGTGACAAGAGAGGGCATGCCCATTAGATCGCTGCATGTTTCTGCAAATGGGTCCACTGAGGTCCAGCAAAGTTTCAGCTGCCAAAATGGCAGCAATTGCGCTCCTCAACTTGGGTTTCATCGTCTCAATTGCTGCGGAAGGTACATTCTGAACAGAATTTTTCCCAACCCTAAACTTATTTCAAATGCAATAGCTTCAGTCGATCCCTTCACTAGTACAAATCCACCATGTGCTTGAATGGTTTTGTGTTAAGTTCTAATTTAATTGATGATAATAAAACCGCGATAATAGAAAAAAGGGAAAAAAGCAAGCCCGCTTTCAATGCAATTTGTGTCAACTTTAATACACAGAACCATTTTATACTAGTGATTGCGTTTTCTTACATTTTTTTTGTGTCTGCATTCCAGGTTGGCTGCCCACGTTCGAGCCAATCCTGGGCACAAGCAAGGGCGGGACGCGCATCAAAGTGCATTCCACAACAGGYAGTCCATGGTCACTGTCGGATCATTACCTGCAGTTGGGTTTGAACGGGGAAACCTTGGCTGCTGATCACATTGGGGCGATCAGTGATTCAGTGGTGGAGTCCCAGTTCGTTATGCCCAATATTCCTTCTGGATTTGGAACCAAAGGCGTGGTGGAGCTTTCGTTCTCCCGCAGTGGCGAACCGTATGTGGACATTGGCAGCTTCATTTTCTACGGTAAAGTGTGAAATGCTCTCTTTCGTCTTCATGATGCCTGTAAGGCTATTTGAATGGCTTTTATTATCAGGATGCAGTTTTTTAGGGCTTTCCCACTTTCTTTTTAGATGATTCCAATGMACTGAAATATGTATTAAAGTAGTAGGTATTTAATCACAAGCTTAGATTGCATCTCTCATGTACAATGTATCTCATGGTAGCATCTTTCAATCAATTGTGGTAGTCTCATTACTCAAATAGGTGACTTTTCAACACATGGAAAAGAGACCACTCCGCAAATGAGTTCCTTTATGGGAGTATGGGACCCCTCGCAAATGGATTGTTGCAATATTTGTACAGAATAGTTATCCTCAAACTCATTTCAGTTGGGATGCTAACCTTGTTTCAGTGAATCATTAGAAGTAATTGTTGTGAATTAAAGTATGAAGAGGTTTGAAAATTATCCYTTTTTTAGGTAGAATTGTGAACCTGAAATAGTATTTGACTGCAAGGATAACCCAAATCTTAAAACATATCTCCACTTGGTGTTAAAAGTGGTCTTAGCATAGTGAATCAATAGTCCAAAGGCGTTCCAAGTGAATTCGTAAACCCTGGATCGATAAACCACTCATAATACCAAGTGCAAACACACCCGTACTTATGGATGTGGAGTGGTGATGCAGATGGCGACCGAATGAAACCCGAGGCTTTGTCGGGCTTTGGCAAGGATGGGCTGTTGGCGTTGAATCCATCAGTCTTCCCAGAGTCACTGGACTTGAAGCAAATTAAACCCTCGTGTGGATTGAGAGATGGCACTATGGCCCCTGCACAGCTCACTCTTCCACAGAGCCTCAATCAATCAGTGGCCTCAGTTGAGCTTTACATCCAGTGCGATGAAGGAGCCTCTTCTGTTTCCTTGAAYGACCAAGAATTCTTTTCCATCTCTYCACCAGGTAAATCGACCAAGAATCGAAATGCTTTCCTTGGKAAAATTKTAGGTTAAAYTGAAATGSGATGCWATACATAGCGTTCWTGAAYAGAGCCCTCATCCTCTAGATGACTCTTTGCTGCTTCTAAAAAWCCCTTAGTTTAMTCATAAAGATATCTTTTTGGTTTCGATAAGTACTCCATTCTCTCCTATCCAAGTCATTCAATTCTTCCCCATCTTYTCTTGTATTGTTTTCTCKWCATCGTTATAAMAACTCCACTTAAGTSTACASATAATGTCTTCCAAATGGATGGKCTTCTAATTAGTTCCAGWATGTGATGTACCTWCGATTGGTTTTGAAGTTCACAGCATGACGTTTTTTTCTTAAGCCCTCATCATGACAACTCTCGATTCAAGGCGCTAGTTGCAGTATACATAATGGAGTTGGAAAGGATGGGTTCAACTAACATGCCGATGACATACGCTTTTTAAAACAGGGCAGAGAGAATCTCGGATGGCCATGAAGATGCCACCAACGCAAACTACATTAGTCTTCGGACCTGCTTACAAGGCAAATGAGGTAAATGCCTTATCCACACCTTCTGTATTCACCCAACCCCGTGTAATCACATTTTCTCCAACCTTGTCTACACACTCAGCCCTGGTAATTGCACACTTTGTAATTGCACAATCCGGGTATCTGATTGGAGTTGGTGGATAGGTGGAAGCCCAGTTGGGAGCTTCAATGTTTCAGCAGCACCATCACCSCTTTACAGCTACGTTAGCACAATCTTTCCACCTGCTGGCTACCCACCAGGATCACCAGTGCCCATCAACATCCAAAGCGCAGACCAACAAGGCATTGTGCCCTCTGCGCAGATTCTGGGGTCGTGTCCATTTGCTGTGACCTTGAATCAAGTGGATCCTTCATCTGGAATTTCTTACCCTGTTCCATTCACCATCAGCTCGCAAGTGGGAGGCATTTGGAAGGTCACTGCTGTGCCTACTCGCTTCCTTCCTGTGACCGGTATTCTCTTCAACCCTTTCACAAACTTGTTGCTGCCTAATTATACTTACAGCGTTTCTCCACTTTCTTGCGTTAAGGTAGACTTGCTCTTAAAGCGACCATTCAAGAGCTGATTGCGGTTTCAGGCAAGCTAAACTCCTTGAAACAATTTTCAGTAAATTTTTATAGGAAGGAAAAAGAAATTGGCATCTAACCCAAGTCGTTTCATATTTTTTGGACCTTCAAGGAATTAGTTATAAATTTTTGAAGTTGTAATGCAGTGGTCACTGAAAGCGACCACCTCCTGACATGTACTCCTGAAATGTACTCTACTGGTACATTGACGAAAGCAAAATGTACCCTTGTATCATGATCGCTTTTGGGCCATGGGCGCTTTAAGAGTACACTACCTTACTAGATATAAAAAGTCTTTATATCTATGTGTAGTGTTGGGTGGTTGTTCTAAAGTAGGGACATGAGGTTGATCTCCAATGAGTGCTTCAATTGCTTATTTTATTTTTTACACCCAAAACAACCACAACAAAGACTTTGAAGTCAAATTCAACTATTAAACCAAATTTACACTTTTATTTTATTGACATATAAATTTTTTGTATTTTTTGCTATTGCAAATATGCACTTTCTAGTTATTTCATGTATAAAATCTATTAGCTAATTGTTTAATATTTTACCTTGTAGTATAAATTAGTATTTTGTGTGTAATTGAATGCAAATATAGAACAACTTAAATTTTGTTTAGAACTTGTTTTTGTCTTTCTTTTCTTTTTAATATTTTATGAGAGAACTTGTTAGATTGAAAATTCTTGTCCTAAATTTCTCAAACTTATTAATGTCTTCAATATTTTGTCCTTCATTGTTAATGGCTTTTTTAAATACAATAAATAGTTGATTTATTTCTAGAAGACTATCATTCGTTGAATTATTTTAGTTTCAAAAAAAATAAATCTTACACCACTTAAAAGTGAGAAAATGATCTCAATTGTATTAGAGCTTCTTAATGTATATAATTTTCATTTTTCTCACTCAACTATTAATGGACATAATCAAGCTTTTAATTGAATTTGAGTTTGAGTTTTGTCAAAGTGTAGTTGAAGCATTAGAGCTAATCTAAGTAAGCCCTTAAATTTATTTTGAGATTTAACAATCAAAAGTTTCTGAAAAGATGTGAACTTACCTATCCACTCAAAAGATGCTAACTTGCTATTCTTGAAAATGAAACCAACCCCCTAAGAAAAATATGAAAGACATCAAATCAAAAATAGAGATACAATAAAATTATGGCATACCAGATATGATATATTACATATACATATACGATATATGGGATACAAATACAAATACAATACGATAAAGATACGAGATACGAGATATGGACATATCCCATATTGTTTGCAACTCACATCCAAACAACTCAAATTATAAGATGAGGGGGGAGGGGGCTAATAAATCATTTAAAAAAAAATTAATGGGGGTCATTTGAGTGAAGGGAGGAGGGTGCATTAATTAAAATGCACGAGTTTCTCACTATCCACTCAAATGATAGCCCTCACCTACAATGAGCATTTCATATTTTTTGATGTTTTTATACATTTTTTCAGTGTAGATATTAGTTGTCATAATTTTCATGTCAAATTTTTTTGAATTGTTCCAAAAATTATAGAAGTTGTAAAAAACTTGTATTTGGTTCAAATGTAGGCACTTTGGGAAACTAAATTAAAATCTTACTTTTGTACACTAAGGTGATTATTTTTCCAATTTGGTTTCATAAATTTATGTGTAAGTGAAAAGTTTTGAAACTTCATTTTGAAATTGATGAATTGAAGTTTTCAAAAAAACTTTTCCTCAATATTGATAATAGTGTTATTCAAAGTAAGTAATTAATTAAATTATAAAAGATTAAATTATTTTTTATAAATTCGTGTATAATTTCACAATGTTGATTTCAAGATGTCATCACTTATATTGAAATCACATCTATACAAAATAATTCAAAATAGTTATATTTTTTTATTTTATATTGTCATAAAAAGCCACATTTTAGAATGTTAAATTCAAATGTTTGAATAATATGATTTTTAAGAAAAAAACATACTTGAAATCATTCACTTGATATTTTGAGTTTTGTCATCCTCAATCCAAGTTAAAAACTAATTTTCTACTCAGTCCTTATCATAAATAATTGTCTACAATTTTGTTGAGATTTTTTTATGCCAATTTTATTATTCATATTGTTAAAAAAGTAACTAAAAAAGGTTCCAAATTTTATAGCACTAGAATCAATGAAGAACATTGCATGTGTTCATTTGCTTCATTGCAATCTAAATAAAATTAGCCAAGGAAGTCTCCATATGACCTACTCAAAGCCAATTTAATAAAAAATGACATTCAAAGTGAACAATTGTTTTGGGATGGAGGGAGTATTCCTCTTTAGTAGAAATTAAATTTTTAGATTTGAACTTTGAATTATATATTTGTGTGTAATCTAGTTTAGTCTTTTGTTTGTCCGATAGKAAATTTGCTAGGTTGTGTGTTTTATAATTGATGATATATAACTTTTTTGTTAAGGACTTAAGGTTGGTATCTTCATTATGCTAAAAATCTAATTGTGAATTAACAATGATTTTAATGGTTTAAATTTTTTTTACAGGGATGATCTTATTAGAAAATATTATGATTGTAAATGGCAACATCAGCTTTATTCTGGGAGCTTTGACTACACCTCAAGCTTCATCTATTTTCATTATAAAACCTGACTTAAATACAATTATATCAACTGGACCAACAATTTTTAGTGTTGATTCGCAAGATATTCTTCCAAAATATAATTTAGTACATTTAATTTCATTAAAGGTATAAAYTAAAATGACCCTAAATAAGATTATATATGCTTACGTATGTATTTATACTCTCTATTTTTTTTTGTATGATGATAATATCTATTTAATCAAATTATTGTAGTATTCTATCTATGAAAATATACTAAATTTTAATTTTAATTTATAAAATTACATTTAATTTATAATTGAAAATAATAGGTTTAATATATATTGTTTGATGATAGAAGAATACATGAATATTAATAAACATTTTAGGTGGTTGATCCCAGTGGCATAGTTATTCTTCAAGTATTATGCAATTTAGAAAGAACAAGTCCTGGTTGTTATAATCCATTAATACTTACACAATCTGGTTCTTATATAATTYGTGCAATTATTGACGGAGGGACWCTASTTGCTGACAATGTCACTTTAAGTGTAGTACCCGGGATGGTATCGGGACAAAATAGTAATTTTACCTTACTSGGTATGTCTTCAACCAACATTACAAARAAAATTGCAGGTGACACAATTACAGCCATGCTTTCATTACAAGATGTTTATGGAAATCAAGGAAATACAAGTTATACATTCTCCAATGGATGGAATGTTTCAGTTATTGTAGCACTTAAAAATAAAAGAGGAGGTGTTGTATATATGAATGTAACTGYAGGTTTGGGGACTACATCAGCAAGTACTATAGTGACAAAGGCAGGATTGTATATAGCAACAGCATACATTGGTTCTACAGGAAATACATTGAATGGATCTAATGCATATGCTTTTTATGTCCAACCTTATACAACAATTAATTCAGGTAATATATTACATGAACMTCAATGTGGATATTTGTTTTTAATTGAATAAAATTAATTTTGGCTGGATGATTGTAAAAACACCCGGCTTATTTTCTAGTTGGCTTTCTCAAAAAAGAGCATTCTTTGGCTACAATTTTGCTTACAAAGTTCATAAAGCCAAATCATATATCTCATAACCACAAGATTGGCTACAATTCAATAATGTCAAAAGATGTTCAAGAAGTTTTTTCACTTATGTCACCAACTATTTTAAATAATGCTGATACAACTTACACCATATCATTTACAGTATTAAAAGCGGGTGCATATGATTTATTTGTTTATTTAAATGATGAACTCTTATTACCTCTGGATAATTCAATAGCAACTATTTCAAATTATGATGTTGGCCCTGGAATACCAGACATCACTCAAATAAGACCAATTGGAATTGGTATTAGTGGTGGAAGTAGCATTGCTGTTGGAATGCCTATGACACTCATAATTTCTCTTTGTGATAATTTTGGAAATCCAGTTAGCATAGCCAACGCACCTAATTTACAAACTAAATATTTGAATGGAATCTCTAATGCRTCAACAATTACAATATCTAGGAATAATTTTCGAAATAGTACCCTTGCTATAACTCCTTCAAATTTAGTAGGAGTGTTATTTTCTATTTTGGGAGGCAATATAATATTATCGTGTACACCAACAATGGCAGGGTTGATGAATCTAAATTTAGCTTATAGTGACATTAATGGATTAAATACTACCAATTCTATACTTGGACCATTTCATATATCTATCATTGCAAACGGAACTACTTCTCCATCTACACTCCGCGTTTTTGGACCGGGAGTCACGGCAACTGTAATATGTGAAGATAATTTGTGTACTATAAATACTATGTATGTAAAAATTCTAGATTCCTATTCCAACTTGCTTTATTCCGATATCACATTATGTCAAAATTTCTCTATTGTAGGATGGAATCCAAACCTTATGATTGGATTTACTGGAAAACCAATTTATGATCATTTTTGTGCTATATCTTGGAAACTTCTTCCTAGTAATACTCCACCATCTTCAATTTCATTTAATGTTAGCTTTACAAATTTTGATGGYAGCATCAATGCCATTCTTGCAGATTCTCATGTTACTACAGTTGATGGAAGTGGATACAAATTTACTATTCCAATTTTACAAGAAATAGTTGATCCAGATCCARATAAATGTATAGCATTTGGTGATCTTGGAGGTTTAATAATGGCMGGAACTTCTGGCCACATTATAGTACAATTAGTTGACTCTAGAGGTATAGCTTTGCAAAATAGTCCGTCAACAATAAGTGATTTTGTACGACTTAGTATTGTTGCAACAAATCATGTAGAAAATCCACCTTTACCACCTACRGTCAGTTCTATTGATAATGGTGATGGAACATTTAGTCTTCAATATGACACRATAAAGACCGGAACATTTACCATCTTGATTCTTGTTGGATATCTAAGTAAACCACTTGGTGGAAGGAGTAGTGGATATTCACTAAAAGTAAGTTATGGTTTTAAAACATTAATTCATATAATCCATTTCAAATTTGATTAATCAAATGAAATTATTTTTTAATCAAATTTTATATTTGATTTGATTCATTGAAAAAAAATTAGGTGGTGGCTGCTCCTTCCATGATTGAAAGTACCATAGTGGTGATGGTTAGTAATTGTACAACATATTGTGCAGGAAGAGATCATGTGCAAATTCAAGTGCAGGCTGTTGATGACTATCTCAATTTGCAAGATCATATACTAAGTGAAATAGATGGATTTCAAGCAAGAATACTTCAGCCTGACAATTCTATTGTTATTCTGCCATTAAATCGACATCAACAAATCTCTTCAGAGACTGGAAATCTATATGTATACTGGTTACTTAATTATTTACCTTTGCAAGCAAATGAAAGAAGTACATATTCTTTCAATATTGTATGGAGAAATGATACAAATGAAATATTTATTCCCACTTCAGGGCTTATAGTTCCAACTATTCCTGGGGCATTATCTCCTTCCAATATACAAGTATAGAAGATACACATCAAAATATTTAGTTGATTGAAAACAATAAAATTTTATCATATTTTACTTTCAATTRATGAAATAATATTTATATATAAAGTTTAATGATGATGATCTAAATAAATAATCAAATAAGCATAAATGTATAATATTTACTAATAATTCAAAACTGGAGCCATTGGCCAACCTTTTTATTATCAATACAGTGTAAAAGGTACCACCAATCTTATTAAACTTGGAAAGCTTGGAAAGTTTTTAGAAAGTCTTCCTTCACAAATGATGATTACCATACCTTCTGGACAATTAGATCCAGATCAAATTTATGTTTTTAGTGTAACTATCACCAATTATCTTGGAATGTCTAATTCAGCAAAACATGTTGTTCGAACAACTCGTACATCAATTCCTCAAGTATGAAATTAAATCAAGAATTATAATTTTTTAAGAAAAATATATTTAAACAAGTGTATTATCAATCTTAACATAATCAGAATTAATAAATTTTTATTTGAAACATCTATAAAATGAATTTTCTATGACTACTATTATTTTTGCACATTTGTATTTATTAGTTCAATTAATGTTAGTATATAAACCTAGGAATCTCTTCAAATGTAGGTTTCTATTGGAGATCATGCAACATTATTAAATATTATGAGATGGGATACTATTGAATTAGAAGCAGATGCTCATTTAGCTAACATAAACTATTACCAACCAAATGGAACATGTGGACAAAGCGAAAAGGTGAAAAATACAAAAATGAAACCTCCGATTCAAGCTCCTTTAATGTATGAGTGGTCACCTATAGGTTCATCTATACTCAATGAATACATGATTGGATGGAATGCCCGAAGTTTGARTTTGCCTGGAAACATGCTTAGATCTAATTCACCTTACACCTTTCAAGTGAAAGTTTGGCCACAAGGGTCGCCTCAACTTTCTGCTACATCATCAATTTCTATTCAATCAGTTTCATCTCCATTGGCTGTTGTAATTGTAGGTGGTGATAGATTTGTAAATATAGGTGAAGATTTATATATTGAAGCAGCAGTGTATGATCCAGATGATTCAATAGAATTGGGATTTGATCAACCTTATCCATTTGAAATATCTTGGAATTGTGACAACATTATTTTAAGTGATCACTTTGATTCAATACTATATCCTGATGTTCCGGGATCAATTAAGCGGATTCTTCTAATTAAATCCTCATGGTTGACAATAGGAACAAATTACACATTTACTGTTACAGTATGTTACCATATTGTTGTTACCATATTTCGTATTTTTATTGATAAATTTTATAATTATAAATTTAAAATAATTTAATAATAATGATAAATCTCATAGTTCAACATAAAATATGTATATGAAAAGAAGCCATATTCATTCCAAATTGTGAGTATTAATCTAAAAATGTATGAAGWTATAAATTCAAGAGTCTAAAAACAATGAATAGGTAGCACGAGCTCCTTATACAGATCCATCACGAAGTGCAGCAAGAGCTTCTGCTATAATTACACCTATTAATAACGTAATGACTGTTGTAGCTTCTATTAATGATGAAGCAGAGGTRCGAATGTATGGTGTATCGCCAGCACGTATGCTCAAAGTCATGTGTAGTCCCGGATTAGGCATATACAGTTGGCTTGTAACATCAGATGGTGATCCACGATCAAGCAATGAAATGCAGGTATTTGTAAACATAATTTTTTCTGCAAATACGGCTTTTGTCTAATTTTGTGATATTCAAATCATAATTTGAACTGATTATATGTTTATTCACTAAAATATTTTTTGTAATGCAGTTGGTAGAGCTCAATGAATATACTCTACGRATYAATCCCTTAACTTTGATTGGAGGAGCTACATACAACTTCACTTGTATTGCAACAAGTCCAATAGCAAGTGGGAGTGGTTCAATAGTCTTTTCAACTTTGCAAGACCCTTCAGGTCTAATACATTTTTTTTTACTTTTAATCAATTCAATGATTAATATATAAATATATAATGTAGATTTTTGGGATAGAATTGAGAATCTATACACCACAATATATAATTATTTTGTCATAATGCACTACAAAGTGGTGTTATATAAACTCGTAAAATGCTTGTGGTAAATGCACATCAAACTTGGGTTATAAATAATAAAAATTGTACTTGATTTACGAATCAAGCATTTATCTCAGTGTAACATACATTAAATTATATCAAATATAACATCTATGTTTTAAAATATTTATTATGATTCAACATGTTCAATGAATAACCAAAAATAATTTTATATAGGTGGTTGTGGGGGAGGAGGTAATAAAAAAGTCATCAAAGATATGATGAAATTCATCGAAACTAATGATCCCCAATATCCCGTAGCTAGTTATGGAAACATTATCCAATCAGGATCAGGCCCTTACATTGCATTTTTGGTTGCAAGTATCTACTCAAGAATAGTTGAACGACCTGGAAACCTAAATCTTGATGAATTTAGAGCATCACTACATATTTTTYTACAAAAACTTGAAAAAATTGCAACCTATGGCATAAAAGTACCCACTATGTATAGAAATCCTTGTGATGTATTTTTAAGTGCAGGTGATGCATTTGTAAAAACTGTAAAATTAAAGTGTTTTAAATCAAGTACTCAAGCACAAGCCATRATGGATCGTGCTTCTATAATTCCAATTTTGTTAGCAGAAATGATATATCAAGATGTTGGGTTTAYTTCACCAGCTACTTATGAACTTCCAACATTTACCATATATGCATTAARTTTTAAATTGCCAGAACATCCACGTAATCCATTGGGAGGGCCCATCTATTTAACAGGCAAAATGAAAAATTTATACACCACAATTGCAGTGACTAAAGGTGGTGGACAAGAATTTGGTATCACATTTGCATCTTTTAATAAATTTAGTCCTCTATCAGCATCTGGAATGGCATCACTTAAYGAGGATAAAAAATTTATGCAACTTATGGTTGTTTTTGATATCATGATTATTGGATTAACTRCAAATGATTTTCAATCAATCACTATTACATGCACGTGGACAAATCTCTTTCCAGTTGGTAAAGGATTTGCTTATAAGGCTATTCAAATTGATAAAGCCGGTATAGCTAATACAAATTTACTACAAAATATTGTTCCTATGGTTACAGGGGTTTCATTTGATCTTGTRGGCTCTTATTCTAGAATTGCAATAATAAAAGTGAAAGCCGATAAAAATTTTACTCCAATTGGATGGTATGGCATTCATGAAAAATACAAACCTCCCATTAGTTCYCCAAAGTCAAAAACTACACATTTATCTATTAGTCATAGGGAAAGTTTAGTGCARTCAATGTTTAGTTTTCATAAAAGTGGATCTCTATTGAATGGAAGGACAATTTGGTCATGTGTTCAAAGGATGTTAGTTAYTGTTGTTTTGAGCATTTTATATATAAGAATATAAAAATTGCATGAACTTTTATTTGTTAGTATTGTGTGTTTCTACAAAAGTGATGTGGAATATGTTTTGGTTTGAAATTATCTAAATAACCTTAAATAARTATTAAAAAAACAAGTTTATTTGTTGGTTATGAGTATGTGAATGTAAATTTGGCAAAAACAAAAACAAACACAAATTGTTAATTATCATTTCAAGTTTGAACCAAGTTTTTTTATTTTTCTTGGATAATAATGAATATAAAAATTTGTAAAAGAATTTTCTCATTATAAGTGTTTCAAATCATAATGCAAACAAATATGCAAATTAACTATGAATCATGGATAGAATATCTTTGCCTTTTTTTTTTCTATCTATAGTTTACCAAAAACCACTCCAAAACTACCATTTCTATTACAAAGGGCAAAAAATAAAAATAATTGTTTTTTGCATATTCAATTATATGATGTTTTGCTAGATAATCCTAGATTCATATGAAAATGTGTTGGAAGAGATTTCAAAAACTTTTGACCACAAAGATTGAAAGATATCAAATTCTAAAGTGAAAAAAAAACATTTATTGATTTTATTCCCACTTTTTCATATTAGATTATTAGACTTTGAATCCTCTTAACTTATATTTTTTTTTATTATAGATATCAATTTAAAAATTGGTATGCTGAAGAATTGAACTGATGATTTGTTGGGGGAAAAAAAAGTTCATTTTTAATGACATTGTCAAATAAAATTAGATTTAGGAAAAGCTAAATTTCTAATAGTTTTACAATGGAGTTAGTTCTAATTAAAGACCATAATACAGTAGAAAACCAATGCAAATAAGCACTATCAAGGAACCATAATTCCATCAACTTACAGGAGAAGAAATCAAAATGTTTGCTTACAGTATATGGCAAGAAACAACATCTTCRAGGTTGTTAGCCAAATATTGAGAAGTTCAGACATGGAGTGATTTGATTGCCGTTCTTTGGTGTTGAATTTCTCTTATTGTATTTCCATCAATTGAAATGGACAAGCACTAATCCGAGCTGCTTAACAAAAGACCATAGAATAGAAATGGTCTTTAGCATCTGGAGCAATTATGCAATAATTGTGCAGTTGGAGATTCAATATTCCATTCACAGCTTAYTTTTTAATTCATGGAGAATTTGCGAGATTGAAAACAATGTGTCGCATTGTGTAATGATAGCCCTAATCACACCTGTAGTCTTGAATGTCTGTGTCGATCATCATCAAGCTGAAGATGGAGTAGGAATGGCACAAGTGAAGCTGAGCGAGAGTGAGCTTCACCGAAATTTTGAAATAATCTTCACCATGGAAATCGCTTGCAACAGGAAACAATTTTGCATTCCAAGGTTGTTCAAAAGCCTCGATGAAGAGAGAGAAATTGTTCAGCTCCTGAGTTGACATATAGTTCAATCTTCATTTTCTGCCAATGGCAGTGGCAATAATAGCGGCGATGTGCTCGGTGAACATTCTCCAACTACCTGCAGAGAAACAACTTACTCTATGGACTCAATTTCAAGGAAGGGTGCGGTTTAGTTCAAAGAACCTTAACTACAAAGGCCTGAAGATGATGAGGAGAAGACTTTATCTATTCCAGGTACCAGGAACATGGCCGCAAGATCTCGGCAAACCATGTCTTCTGAATTACAGAGGTTATTTCAACCCTAGAATTGCCGATAAAGAGAAAGAAGAAGCAATGAAGCACAGACGAACRGTCTACGACCACGACGACTGGAGACGGCACCGCAGTAGTACAAGGCATGTTCGACATCTCCTCTCCATGACAACCTCAAGAGTAGTCCTTGCCATTTGGCCTCCAGTRTTAACYCTAACCTCCATAGCCGCRCTGATCATAGGCTACAACGAGGCAGTCATGGCAAAAGCCTTACCTCTATGGATGCCTTTACTACACTTATCAACACTTCCACTCTCTTTCACRGCGTCCTGTCTCTCCCTCTTGCTCGTATTCCGCACAAACTCCTCCTACACAAGATTTGACGAAGCAAGAAAGGCGTGGGGAACAACTGTGAACCGAACAAGAGACATGGTCCGACAAGCCTTGACATGGATGCGTCACCCGGCAGATGCACCAAAGCTCCAAAGACTCCTAAGCTATGCAACGACATTTCCTTACACACTGCGCAGCATTCTGGTGGATGACGCCGACATTAAGTCGGACTTATCCTTGTTGATAGACGCAAACGAGCTCGAAGTTCTGCTCAATTCGCACCATCGGTGTAACTATGTGCTCCAAATGATCTCAGAAATTGTRCACAACTCCAACATGCAAGAAATGGAGAAATCAATGATGGATCARAACATCACGCAGTTGCATGAAAGCTTAGGAAATTGCGAGCGGATCTTYGGAACGCCGCTGCCGCTGTCGTACACGAGATTGACGTCCAGGTTTCTCATCATCTGGCATATYACTTTGCCAATTGCGCTGTGGGATCCGTGCAATTGGATCGCAGTGCCGGCGACATTCCTTAGCGCGTCCGCCTTGTTTTGTATTGACGAAGTGGGAGTGCTCATTGAGGAGCCGTTYCCGTTGTTGGCCCTGCCGGAAATTTGCAAAGGCATTCAAAAGAACATCGCTGAACTCGTGGAAGCTCACAAGGTTTACCATAAGACAATGACTCAAGCAAAGCCTTCAAAGAAACCCTAAAAAGACAATTGTGGCAACAGGAAGAGGAAAAACTCCGGTCTTTTCTTATTTGGAGATGAATTATGCATAACATTCTTGAACTTCAAGGGAAAGGGAGCCTTTGGTTTGCATGAATCAAGGGTTTTTTCACTATGAAAAATCTTGAATGTGAGTTTGTCTATGAATTGTGGACTACTCTACCATGCATGAATTATTCTTACTACAATGACACTGTAGAAGATCCCCTATTCAAGAATGCTATAAAATGTTTTTTAGTTGGGTTCAACATTCCATGCAAATGTTTATGGAAAAAGTGGAGAAGTATTGAAATATGAACAAGGTGAAAGTACAGTCTTGTTGTGAATTATAATATGCTTGGTCTATAACTCAAGCAACAAGGTTTAAATTTTCATAACGTTATGTTTTCACATCATTTGGCATGACATCAATGGTTAGATCTTATTCAATGAAGCTCAAGCAAGGGTCTCAAAACATGGGCCCTCCCGAGCACGTCAAAGCCATCGTCACGGTCGTCATGAAGACGTTGGAGCGTGCTGCGAACCAAAAGAAGACGCTCACGCACACGGAGACGCTCGAGGCAACCCCGGACGCCATCTGGGCTGCGTGCAAGAATGTAGACGACATTCTGTGCAAGGCCATGCCGCAGCTCTTCGCGTCGACGACTCTGATCCACGGCCATGGCGAGCCGGGGAGCATTCGCGTCGTCAAGATGGGACCTGGTAAACCATTCGTTTCTCCCTCCAATTGTTCGTAAATTGCGACCTGGATTGCCATCACTACACACTCTGTCAATGTGAGTAGCACTTTCAATCCTACAACCAAGAATCAAAACCTTCAATTCATTTAATTTTGGTACCAAATCTGCAGAATCCCATTTTAGAATCTTCACGATCATGCTATATGTTTCCTGCCCTCAAATTTGCGGTTGTTGATTCTAAGTACGCTAGAAGATCATGAGAGTTAAAAAGATCGTCCAGCATTACACTTGGACCTTCTGGCTGAGTCGAGGTACTGGTATCTCAAGCGTTTGCATCAAATAGTCTAAGTCAGATTCGTTAGTGGATCGTAAGTGCAGTGAAGAAGTGCGAGCATCATAGAGTCGAATCCTCCTCCTCTCTCAGTCAACTATACTCTGCCACACCACATTTCACTAACACGGAGAACGACACTCATCATGAAATTGGGATGTCTCCTGAACCAAGTTGTCCTAATTATGCTCCTGTGAATTTCGAAACCTGCAGTAATCTCGAGAATAAAGCTAGATTCCTGTCCACGCGGACCTGCTCCCACCTACGAATTCAGAACCCTGCACCCGCATGATACAATCCCAGATTGAATTAGGTTTTCTGTCCTCGCGCTACTGCTCCCATCTGCAAACTCAAAACCCTAAATAACCATGATGCAATCAATCTCCAGAACCAGATTAGCTTTGTGTCCTGCTCCCACCTGCGAATTTCGGAGTCCTACATTACCATGATGCAGTCGATTCCCCAGAATTGAATTGGCTTTCCGGCAATTCACGACAATTCTGACATTGTGCCCTTTCATTTGTTGTGCTTCCCCAGCCATCCCGTTCGCAGGCGAAGTGACGGAGCGCATGGACCTTTTCGATGCGGCGAGCAAGAAGATCGGGTACACGGTGCTGAAGGGCGATCCGCGCTACCGTCACATGTCCGCGACCATGCAATTCAGCGACGGACCCCGCGACGGCACCACCACGGCCGTGTGGGTGGCCACGTACGTGCCCGAGGGCGACATGGGTCCTCCCGAGCACATCAAAAACATCGTGACGCTCTCCTGGAAAGCGTTGGCGGACGCTGCCAAGACGGACCTCGCGGCGGAGAAACCTCTCGGAGTCCAACAAGGTTCGACAGTTCCGGTTTAGGGTTTAGTAAGATCTCTCTGAGAGCCTTAGGCTCTGGAACAGGGCTTCTTTTTTTAGAGCCAGATTTCACGAGGAAAAAAAATAATTTGTTTGAGACATCTGAAGTTTTTTGCCAGAGAACTTTGAATTAAAAATAATTGCGAATGAAATCATTATATTTAGGACGAAAATAGAATTATGGACATGTGATAAGGTTAATCTCCCATGATAGGCTCTTATGGAGCTATTCATTAGAGTCTTATATCCACCCATGATAGACTTTTTTAATAAATGGGATTAGAACTATGTCGTTATAATTAGAACAGAGTGCCCACCTGAGAGTTGCCTGATTCGGGTGAAATTCCATCGTCACGAAGCAACATTCAAAACACGCCTCGAGCATTGATGCTGAGGATTGTGACTTAATTTGTGACACCCCTATGAATTACGGAAAATGCGAGTGACTGAAATGTTTTTTACTAACCGATACCTCAATATTAGCGCCATTTTCTCAGAGTCGGCCCCGCGGGCGGCTGCGTAGACGAGCTCGATCAGCTGCCGACCCACCCCTGAACCGCGCAAGCCGGTCGCGACAAACAAATTCTGCAAGTAGCAGGAGTTCTCGATGCTCCAGTTCGAGCGATGGTAACTCACCGTCCGACCAGGCGAGGGCCGGCAGGCACTGATCGGGCGAATCTCGATGGCACGCATGATGATTTTCTTACCCTTAGAGCATCTCCACTCTTTTCCGGCATGGGAAAGTGCCTCGTCAAATGGCTTTTGTGGATGAAAGTCTCCTTCCGGGCTCCATCAACAAATAGCATCAGGAAAGTACCCCCATTGAAACAATATTGTTTTAATGGGTTCACAGTCCAACTTTGAAAATGTACAGTTGTAATACAACATTAGTACTAATGTAATGGTATTTCAAAGGGAGGCATTGGATTGGATTGTATTAGTACTGATGCTGTACTACAACTGTACATTTTCAAAGTTGGACTGTGAGCCTATTGAAATAGTACAACATTAGTACTAATGTAATGGGGTGTTAATTCCTGACGTAGTTCCCATCCTTGCTCTCCATATCTCTAGGAGCTTTGCATTTTGATTGGTGGGAATTGTAATAATTGTTTGACTTTTCTAAAAGGGAGACAAAAACATGATAAGACAAGGACATGCAAGCTTAAAGGAGAGGTGAGCGGGCCCTCAAGGATTCCGAGTTGATGAAGAATCTAGGCGGGCCGGGATGTTTTTTTTGGATTTTGAGTATGCGGTGGGGGATGTTTCCAAGGGCGGACTCAACACCAGTGTTTTTTTTCTGGTGATTTGGTGCAAAATTGGACCAAAATTTTTGACCTAGCACCAAGCCCATAGGAAATTTTTAATAAAATTTTGGATGAAATTGCCAAAAAACTTCAAGTTCAAGAATAATCTTGGATGAAATCGGCACATTGTGAATGAAAATAGAATTATAGATACGTAGTATCACATTTTCTATCCAGTACATGGATCAATGTTGAAACTTGGAGCACCACCATAACATTTAATATTGCCACTTCGCCACTTCATGGAAAATGAAAAAAAAATAAAAATGCTCAACACTCAATGGGCCAAGGACTCCCCCAATGGAAGAGTGGAGATGCTCTTAACCCTTAAGCCCCGAGCGCCCACCTCAAGTTTACTARAATCCAGATCCTTGTCAATTCATTGCAATTAAACTATCATCTAAAAAGAGATCTCACATAAATTGACTGTGCCTAATGATAGTGGAGACAAGTTTGGAGCTAGAGGGAAAGGGACATGTCTTTTGACATTATCGTTGAAAAGATTATTATAATAAAACAAGGAAATCTTTTAACTTGAAGAGGCCATATTTGAGGTGCTCGGGAGCTCGGGTGCTCAGGCACTCAACCTTTGAAGGATGGGCCGGTGGCCGTGGAAATCATGCATTTTGATACCGTGTGACATCATCTACTTTGAAAAGCCAAATACACTCATTGGAAGTTAAAGTATTAGAAAAGATATTCCCTTTTCACTTCCAATAGCTAAGATGAAAAGTTGAAATTATGTCCTACACGGTTTGATTCTTTGTGATCCAGAGGATACAAAATGTCCGCCGTGGCATTCAAGGGTTAAACAACGTGGAGGCCATTTTTTGGTCGATGAAGGGGAGAACATCTTCATCTACAGGACAGAAGTCCAACTATTCATCCTCGGAATTTTGTGTGAAAAAAGAAGATCTTCTACAGTACAATACTTTGACTTCCAATGCTTACTTTTGAAATATTTTGAACTATATTAAAGATGATATTTAGTGTTTAGTGACATTTAGTGTTTTTACCCCCCTACTAGCTACAACATTAATTCTAAACTTGTTCACAATTAGTGTTAGACTTGAATGCGCCGCCTTCTCCTTCCCTGGAATTGCTACTAACTTCCTACGCTTTGAATGTCATTGCATTAGATGTTTTTTCAACCCTGCAAGAGCCTGTTTCAAGGTTGTTCCCTGAAACTGTTTCCTGTACAAGGAACCAGCGACTACTGGTCTGAAATTTTGAATTTCAATTTTTTTTTTTTTTTTTTTTTTCCAGAAATCTTAGGAAGTATAAAGAAACTGAAAACTGGTTCAAATTTATTTTTTTTTCAAATTTTTTTTAAAAAAATAATTAATAATTAATTAATTAGTATTATCTGACATGGTAGTCTCTATACCACGTCAGATTGCCTACGTAGTAGAGTTCCCAGAGTTCCCAATGTGTTTCTACAACCCGGAAACTTGCAGTCTTCTAGACGGTCCACAAAACATCTAATGTTTTGCATGTATTTCTTGAATTTTCTAAATTCACAAACACTACATTCAAACATGTAACTTTTTGGCAAGTCTCTCAAATCACCTTAGTTCACATTTAGTGTTTGAATTGACATTTAATGTTACTTACTTTCATAGGGTAATTGGCTTTTAGTGTATGCGTTCGTATTTAGTGTACAAGACACTAAATATCATCATTAGTGTAATGATTTTTACGATGATCCACTTGGCACTTAAGGATTAAATGCCAAGTGGGTGAATGTGGAAATCATGAATTTTGAAACCGTGAGAATAATAGGTTTAAAAAATTCAAAGATAAGCATTGGAAGTCAAAGTATTATAAAAGATCTTGCCTTGCTACCCCTAATTCCAAGGATGAATAGTTGCATTTATGTTGTTTGCAGAAAGATGCTTTCTCATTCATCAACCAAAAAATGACCTTGACATCGTTGATGGGTTAATGCCAGACGAGCCACCCTAGAAATATTGATACCGTGAGAATCAATGGTTTATAAAAATCTAAAAGCACGCATTGGAAGTCAAACCTCTAGAGAAGACTTTTCTTTTCCACTCCTAATTCCAAAGATGCATAGTTGCACTTTTGTCCTATAAAAAGGTGGACCAACCCTTAGATGAGAACTCTCTTCACAACTAGAATGTGACGCACGAATAAGGTCGAAATTCATGTATGGCATGAATGAAATGGTGGATTTTTCATATTATGAATTTTGTCCCTAAATTTTGTCCTCCTAACTAGAAAATTGTCGTTTTTCATACATGGAATTAGGRTGGAGTAAGCCTTGATCCATCCATGAATTTTTGGATATTTTATAGGCACGAATAGTGACCATAATCCGTACTTCATGTTTGAGCATAATGCGAGTATGAAAATTGGAACATTTGTGTACATGGTAATGCATAAGTTTCTTTAGAGCAAATAACACAATTTTTGTCAATAAAATTTGGGCACTTTTATAAAATGAAAAAGGTGCACATAATTGTACTGTAATTGTAAGCTAATCCCATATATACATATCTATCTACATAATCTACCTATGCATCTATCTACCAAAACTGTTGCCATTCCCATGCTTCGATACACTTTTTTCAGTTCCACAATGGCTTCACGGTCATTCCCATTTCACTTCGATAATACTATCACAAAAATTAGAATTCTTCAAGTTAGAATTACTCAATTAGACTCTTGAAAATACAAAGTGAGCCACTCACAAGGCACCACACAAGGATTGTGCAATCATGATGGGCAATAATTAAGAAGAGAAGATACACTTGCTTGAGTGACTTCCAGGGCCTTGGACTTTGTCAAGTTTTCCATTGTCATGGCCCAAATAAATAGTTCACCAACCCATTCTCATCCATTTTTCCACAGCCAGGGTGCTATCCTGAGCGCTAGTGGAGATGCTCTTATGCACAGTAACTAAACTGCCAAGTAAACTACCAAAACTAAGTGTAGCAGGTAAGGAACAAGTACCCGTCATTCAAGTTCAAGGCATGCGTCGTGGTGTACATTAGTTCAACCACGGGCGTCCATCAGCAGATGTGCACAAACTCGTTGCCTACCTATGGCCCATGTTCCTTAATGTGCACACTAAACGTATCCATTTCTGGTCTGGTAAATATAAAGAACAATTGATAATTGGCAATTATTAGGATTGCATGAGAATGACTTGGAAGCCGAGAGCTTCAGTACCAGAGTGTATAGGGTAAACTACAAAGTACAATTCTAAGATCATAATGATAATTCTAGTCTTCAGCTTCACAAAACCCAATTGAAAAATCATATGGCACTTTGGGCACTAACCATATTTGGTGAAGAGAAGAAGTACAAACTTTCAAAACGAGGAAGCAAAGGCAAAATTTTGACAACGTTAATGTCAGGCTTGGTAAGATGTCGAGGCCACAGTACGTTTTGCAGCCTTAAAAGTCTCCTCAATCGCTTCAATCTACTGATCCCTGCGACATAAGAAAAGTCATATTGTTCACAGCATAAAAAAAGTTGAGTACATAAAAGAGCAAATATTACCARAGGTATGGGAATTGCAGTAGAGTGCAAACAAAACTCTGCAGGATAAAATTAGCCAAGAATTGATTTTCCAGCCAACTCATTCAAAGCTGAACAGTAGAAGAGAATGTTCATGAGAAAAATGGGTAAGAAAATACCTGGCATTGCCTGTTTCAATACGCCGACACTGTCGTTGTTCTCTTTAGTCCTCAGCTTGTTTTTCTGTCGGAGCCTGCCAACACACCATTGATTCTCAAAAGAGTCCCTCGATTAACATATTTGTGGTTCAAAATTTTCATATGCTCATCAATCCGCATCTTTTCCTACCACATAACTGCCAAACTTAGTGTAGGTATCAGAGACAAACGTACTAGCTTTGCAGGATCAAGAATGATGGGAGAGACATATTGCGGGTTSACAAGCCCTGCCACATCTTTGTCAGTTGGCTTGTCTTTCTTCTATATGCCTGAAGATTCTTGCTTCACTTTTACTTCATTGTCCAACAGGATACGACGTCCTCTGGATCTAAAAGAACCGAAGCATTGATCTTCCTACAACAATCAAATTTCCAACAGAGAAATATGATACATCACTCAATCCTACYGTGTGGACAGCTAAAATTTATATTAAATCCTAACAATGTGGCTGCTGGTATACCAAGACATATAGACAGAATACTGCAACGCATCTCAAAACCGCTATAACGTCACATTCATTTACAAACACAAAATCCTAATAGGAGTGGTCAAATAAGCTATTTACAGTTGCTGATATTTGGTAGATCCAACAGGATACCAAGCTCAGTCTCCACATGCAGTCTGTGCTTCCAATTTTTCTCCAACAAAGTGAATTGTTACCTACTGTGCCTGCGTACACTCCAGTTCGCAATTTTCAGCTATCAAGAATTTCACATGTAGAAGGAGGACCATCTAAGCAGGAATATCATATGATAGAGTTTTGATTTACTACGCATAGTGAATTCAATAGTCGTTCAAAAAAGTGGAAGCTGAACACACCAGTCTTCATCAGTATTTATATGCATCAACTTGGGGTGAGAAGTACTATCAGGCATATCATTCCTAAACCTCGGGCCAATTCAACAAAGGCTTTTCTTACAGACACATCGCCAACTGCATTTGTAAAGCAAAAAAGTAGACACTTTCATATTCTTTCCTAAACCCTAAATATATATTTTAAGAAACAAACCCTTCATATGAGTTCAAATTCTCACACATTTTTCCATTCTTAAGTTTTCAAGGCTTATCAAATATCATGGAAAGGAAGGCTTCTAATTTTAGTATATGACTTYKTAATTATTCAACATCTAGTCACATGAGACCATGTAAAAATTTGAATAATGAAGTTCTAATTATCTATGATCCWTTTTACACTACATTTAGTTCAAACACTACATCTTATTTTCTACTAATTTGGTCGTAGTGGGACATTGGCCCAAAAATAAACCAAAGAAAAAATATCATCGGGTGGACATCTCTAATAAACCTAAACCTTTAAAATCTCATAGATCCATCATTTATGAAAAATGAACTAGAATTTTTCAAAGTCGTTTTTWWWWAAAARYCCATCACTTTGGACTACATCAATCAATCACCCGTACTATGAGAACACCCRGTCGATCAACTCACTGGAAGAAATTAAAAAATATAACCAATACGGTCATGTTGTGGGTCATTTTGATATTCATATACTACATGGTGAAAATGAATTCCACTACCTCAAGTGTTGAACACCTTCTTGTCTTTCCAGCCCTTCACTCAAACTAATTTTTATTAGTTCTCTGAAATTGGATTCTAGTTGACATTGATTGTTGTCTTCTGATTCAGGACCTCACTTTAATTCGGTAAATAATGTAAAATTTGGTCCGCAACAACTTATATTTTTTATAGTATGATTGATTGAATTTTTCATTTTAAAATAATGATAGGTGCTAAACTTAGAATCCATGGGGCACCTCTTTAAAATGATTCTTTAGGTTTTTGAATATGATAATATGTCGACAATTTTGAAACCCCAAAGGTCCAAGTGAACCCTGAATGTTTTGCTTGTTGTACAGATTTTAGCCATGTTTTCTCATCCGTCATGTACTTTTTACAAAGTGAAAACTTTGGGTTGACGTTGACTCTGTTGGAGGTCAACGGTCCGGGTGTCGGCTGGAAATTTTAAATTCTGGCCATAGGAATTTGCTCGCTAGAATGGCAACAAAATTTCTAGAAATTGTCAACTGTTTGCAGGTGCTGGTGTAGACCCACACAGTGTTCTTTTTTTGGGTTTTCAGACCCATTGTTATGTGGCCTTTCTTTCAAAAAGGTTCTCAAGTTTCCTGCTCCTTCATTTTTGGTGGCTTGAATTGGAGGAGGCCTAGTTTGAGTACGCAATTTTGAGTCTCAGTTTCCTAGCTCCTTCATTTTGGTGGCTTGAATTGTAGGCCAATTTTGAGAATGCAATTTTGAGTATGTAATTTTTGTACATGTTGGCTTTGTACAATGGTGAAATGAGGTTTTGAAAACATTGTAGCTCTAGTGTGTAGGAACATGATTATTGTCTAGCATTTATCAACATGTGTATCCTTTTTTTTTTCCTATAGGCTTGAAGTTGCCCCTTTGCTTTTTTTTTTGAGGAAATTTGGCATTTGAACACCTAAAAGAACACTGTGTAGAGCATTGTAGTTTTGCCACTTAGAGTAAGAAGAGAAGTCCATCTTGACGTGCACATTGTCAGGCTATTGCTCACGAAATAGGAGACACCAATTTTTTTGAGCTTGAATGTCACATCGTAAAGTCACTTTTGTCTTACACAACAAAATTCTTTATCATCCATCGGGCACCAAACATCTACCTTGACGTTTAACAATTGACCTAGATATTGGTTGATCAAATTAGTGTAAGTATAGTGTGTACACTATATTCTCACTATGCACATTACATGAATTTATGTCTTTTAAGACAGACTCACCTTAATCCTTAAATGCGTGGTGGGTCATTGTGGAAATCATGAAGTTTGTTACCGTGGGAATAATTGGTTTAAAAATTTTCAAAAGTAAACATGGAAGTCAAAGTACTCTAGAAGATCTAACCCATTAAGGATTGGGATTAACTTGTCGTGAAGAAGGTGGTAGCTTCTAGTTTAAGCTTATAACTTCGATCACAAACTTCATCCTCTCCACACCATCTGCTCTAAGGAGGGCAACTTGTACTGTACTGTACAGGCATATTTCCCATTTTGTTTTCCACCTTGAACTTTATCTTTAAATACACATCCTTATCAAACTCTCCCTTGTTGTTGTGTGTGCAACAACTTTTTTTTTTTTATCTCATGAATGATAAGTCTAATGTATCCTTCCGCAAGTTTAAGTTTTAGTTTATTATTTTATTCGCGTGTTTGCAGACTGATTGCAAAGGAGGTCCATTTAGTGACATCCAAAATATTGGCTGGACTAGTTACTACTTTCTCGTCAATGCTCTTCATCATATCCTCTGTAACCCCGTGGAGATGAAGTAATTTGGCACAATTAATCACAATAGGAATGTCGTGAGTCTTGTGACAATAGATTCTTGGTTGTCTCCTGATTACATTACTGAAAAATCTCTGCAATTTGAAAACGTTAATGAGCTTCGCAGGGGGTGATGAGAATACCTGTTGGAAGTTGAGGAAGGATTCACAGTCAATCGTTTTTCTAGGATTGCTGCATGCTCGACAGTGAAGTACAGTACATCGTAGTTGCACCACCATTCAAATGTGTTCCTGAGGTCGGTTTATCTCGTAAAATGATCAGCAAGAAGAAAAATGAAATTAACTCTCATTATCATTAAGGCTCTCCCTCACGAGATTAACTCAAAATGTACCATGCTCTAAAAGCAACCATGTTCTAAATGTGACCCCTATCTAAGAATGGGTGACATATTCCTTGAAAAATCTATCACTATCAGTGATGAATTAGGTAGGGTTAAATGGTCGCTTTAAGAGCATACTACCTTGAGCAAACATTTGGTGGACTCTACAGCAGTCAAATAGAAGTTAGATCTGAACAAGCCTATACACTCCACGACCAGTGCCTCATCGTATTTAATTTTCCATCCTCAATCATTCAAACACTTGCTTCTCAGGCTGTAAATTTACAGTAATTTTGTAGCCCAATTCCTGTAACCAATGATATGAATGTTTCCAGCAACAACTGGCAAAAAAAATCCAGAGGGAATAAATCAGGCTGGCCAAAGAGGTAAACGAGTCTCAGGTGACCCCGTCTGGAATTGAAGTTCAAGCTGCCAGTGCTGGTATGGTGGACATCAAGACATGGTCCAGAAAACAGTCGAACATGATTGCTGCCTACAAATGGCACGAAAACAAGCGTGTCGTCCAGCGACAATGCATGAATCAACACAAGAACCTGCACTTCCAATTTGCGCAAGTGGAGCAACATGGCGAGAAACCAAAAAGGAATTGAAGGACTCTACGAAGAACGAGAACGAGAAATTTCCGAAAACCCAAGTTCTTCACTAGTACAAAACCTAAGCAAACGTAGGCACGCTAAAATCCTGTCCATGTCTCTAAAGTAAACCCTTGAAAATCGTAAGCTAAAACATCTTCAAATACATTCTGGGTTTCCTACTTGTGAGCTTCTCCACGTATCCTAAGCTGATTCTCTATATACAAAATGCAAGCACCGAAGCCGCGAACGCAATAAGCGCCACCGATTCAGCAAGAGTACCTCCGCTCTCGTTTTCAGTTTGCCAATCAAATTGTACCAGAAGAAGCTCTGATCAAGACGGACAGTACCTAGCTACCGGGACACCATCCCCTGAAATGTACGCCACTTCGCACACTCTCTCCATAGAATACACACTGTCCCCTGCGCATTGCCAGTGCTGCGCCATCCCTGAACGTTGAAATTCATGCGTAGAATTGGGATCGAGGATTACCAGTCTTCGATGGTGCAGCTAGTTACGCGCCCACCACTGGCCGGTCCCTGGGCGTGAATTGATCCAGACGGTTKCCGTGCTCGTCGTAGAGAATGAGTCCCGAGAAGTCCAGAGGCTCACAGCGCCGGCCTTTGGGGATGGTGCGCTTCCAAAGCGCGGATTGCTGGTCGATGCTTTTAGTTCTACGCTTCGGAGTAGTGCTAGTCCTTAGCATTAGGGTTCCGTCACTGCTGCCGCTGCCACTTCGAGGCGAGTCGTCTTCGTCGTACTCCAGCTCGTGGGTGGAGTGCAGTGGACGCGGGCCGTACTTGCAAAACTTGTACATGGCACACATCCCCATGGCTACTCGATCTCTCGAGCCGCTAAGTACCACAATGGAAGAATAGAGTCGAAGAGTAGTACGAGCTTGTGGCTGCTACTGGCTAGTTTCTGAAGCTTGAATTTAACCCCATCCAATCTAAGTAATGGAAATGTATCAGGCCTACTCGGCTCACTCTCGTACTGAGAATCGAAAAGACAAAACTGGAGCCTGAATGAAGCGGTTCTCGATCAAGGAGATCGAATTTAACTAAAGAATCGAAGTGGAGATGCGCGCCGATCAGCAGTGAGAGAAGAGTCCTACTAGCAGCTGCGTTTTATATACAAGTTTATCAAAGGCTCCTGCATCAAAGACTAACTAGTTACAAAAGGAAGCAAGCCGGAGAATCCAACCTGCACGACATTAATAAGAGCCTGCTGCACGCACTTGATTACAACCTACAAAGTGCCAGCCACGACCTAGTTGTCGATGGTGATCGTTTCGTTTCTTATTGATTTTTCCCCTTCGGTTTGCTTTTTGGAAACCACCCGAACTCGGTCGTAATGTTTGACTTGGACCACCTTACCTTAWCAGACACAGACTGGCCGGCATACACACGTAACTGAAGCATGAGGTTAACTAATTAAGTAAGTTAACATGAGRTTTATTAATTAAATTAGCAAGAGATTAATAGCATGTTCTCGCTTTCTCCCCCGTCGAGCGAGGCGACGTACTGGGTCTCTAGTCCAACAGTTGTGCGCTATTTCCCTTGACAAAATCGTCATTAATTATAGAAACCTTACCAATTAAAGGCACTCCAGATCGACATCCTCCCGTCCCGGAGAACCCAGCAACCTTTAGCAGCCGAGGTACTAGTTACGGTTCCAGACAGACGACACGATCTTTCCAATATTTCCCAAACAACTTTTTGGATGCGAAAGCTACATCATTACACTACTAAAGGAAGACCCATTTGCAATACTATTTGCACCAGTTCATTTGCCATTAATTAGAAATATATTACAGTATTTTGACAATAAAATGCAATCCTTTTGCAACAGTTTCGCAATACTCTCAATTCTGATGCTTTTTGCTTGAGTTCAACAATTTGATTACCCATGGCGATTTGCCACTCTCTTTAACAATGTTCATTGCACTTTCCTTGTAGCAATGGTTTCTTTAATTAGTTCTGTTACATAYGAGTGAAAAGAATCGGGTATGTTGTGAAGCTCGGCTAAGTGTTTAATTAGTAGCTAGCTTAGCTCYGTCGTCCTACAATTTAATTACAAATGCAAATTCAAATGGAACTCAAGAAAGATTGGCGGTTCGGTTTTGGAATCGATCATGGTGCACTCACTTCAGTTGTGGATTGGTTAATTTCCCGCCCCTCCTGAATCGCAACTGAAGCATGATTTCATCGAATTCTTGCAGAATTGAAGGCCGGGAATCAACTAAAAGCCAGGTCCGGATGGGGAAGGTCCAATCCATGGAAAAAAGCCGAAGTTAGGAAAAAAAGGAAGGAAGGGAGGGCTCATCAGACTCCTCAGAGCTAGGCGGGGTCCAATTCAATTCGGTTGGACCGCGCGGCCCATGATTCTTTGAATCGGACTGTAGCTAGGCCTGCCCCTGATTCGCTGTTGTTGAAATTCCAAATTAGCGGCGGTTCCTGTGCACGTTTGACTGAAGTCACGAAACCCCGTCGCCCTGGGCCCTGGGCCCTGAGGCCCTGGCTGGCAGGCTCACGAGAGCTTGACTTTGGGATCTCCGTCCGTCCGGTCGCTCATGACAACTTGAGTGTCGAGTACTCGAGTTACTAACTGTAGGAAGTTGTCGTTTTGTGTGTAAACATGATTCAAGTGAGTGGTGGTTGGGAGAGAGTGGGCTGTCAAACTTGGACATACTGATTGGTTGCTGGGGGGCCAAATTTTGAGGAGCAAAAGGGACCCCCAATGAAGGTTAAGAATGTTATGTGAGGGCCATTCAAGCAACAAAATCTCATGTGAGCCAGGGGTAAAGTAATTTATGACAAATTTTTGGTCCATGGAGTGGCCGGTCCCTAGTACTGTAGGAAAAGGTGCTGGTGCGGCGGGTTCATACAGACTGGCCACAGAAGTAAGCCAGGCACCGACCCCTAGTACTACTGTACATGGGTAATTTTAAGTAAGAATGTCAATGTCAATGTAATTTTCAATCTACCAAAAAAACAATTTCTTGAAAGAAACTGAAAAACCTTAACTTGTCACTTTGGCATATGCGAGAGGCATTTATAACTCTCATCATCCCAAACTCATTGACAGTAATAGATGTTTCAAGGAATATGTCACTCAAACAAATTAAAGGTTCTATTTCTGCCGTTAAGGTAGGATGCTCTAAAAGCGAAAATGCAACCCCTATCTAAGAATGAGCCAGCTGTGCATTTTTGTAACACACTGATGGCTCCATGTGAGCACAAGATAAGTATAAACTTAATGAAGTTAGGAGCTATGATATAGCTTCTTCTTACTTTTCATTGACAGATAATAAGTTAACACCCCAATCTGCACCTSAGTGTCTGTCTGTGGTGGCCAGCAAGTAGTGCACAGGATCTTTTGGGGGGGGGGGGKCCAACTCAACTCATTAAGTTATTATGGACAAACAAAACCTGTGTTTCTGAGTGAGAGAGTTTTATGAACCTTGTGGAATGTGGACAGTTCCCTTCTCTCACAAATTTGACTGAGAAAAAGTCTCACCCGGCGAAATGAAGAGCTCAGTCGTCACCCTCATCATACCTTACCTTACCTTGCCAGCAACTTGCCTCCGTCACTTAGCAAACTACTACAGGACTGTACACCACCCAGTAACAACAAAAAAAAACACAAAAAAAACACGCGTTTCTACTTTACTCACATAACATTGTTAACTGGGTATTATACCTCCTCCCAGGTGGAGATATAATCCTCCGCTATATATCTAGCAGGGTTTTTTTTCTGGCGATTTGGTGCAAAATTACACCAAAAATTTATACCTAGCACCAAGCCTATAGGAAATTTTTAGTAAAAGTTTGGATGAAATTGCCAAAAAACTTCAAGTTCAAGAAAAATCTTGGATGAAGTCGCCACATTGTGAATGAAAATAGAATTATAGATACACAGTATCACATTTTCTATCCAATACGTGGATGAATGTTGAAACTTGGAGCACCACCGTAACATTTAATATCGCCACTTCACCACTTCATGGAAAATGAAAAAAAAAACCCTGATACCTAGGGGAGGATTTTAGTTATAGTACAGATAGTTTCACTGGTTGATCTGGTCTTGAGTGAGTGGGCTGTGAGACTGGAGATGTCATGATTGGTTGCTCGAGGGCCAGATTTTGAGGGAGCAAAAGGGACCCCCCCCCAATGAAGGTTAACCCTTGAAGGACATACCGGTGGCCGTGGAAATCATGCATTTTGATACCATGTGACATCATCTCCTTTGAAAAAGCTAAATATATTCATTGGAAGTCAAAGTACTAAAAAAGATCTCCCCTTTCCACCCCTAATACCAAGGATGAATGATTGCATTTATGTCCTACAAGGAAAGATCCTTTGCCATTCATCGGACGCAAAACGTCCTTGGCATTGTTTAAGGGCTAACAATGTTATGTGCATGATGTCCCAAAAGTCTCACTCCCAAAAGTCTCACTGTGCTACTAAAAGAGAATATGGAATTGCAATTCAGTTGCCCAATTGCAACAAGTTTCAACAACCAAAACGAAACCACGTTCATTGCCGTGGAGCCACGTTCACTGAGCCAGTCGGTGCTTTTCAATGTGGTAGCTGTGAATGTGGGGTCGATGTTTAGAAGACAGGACGTTAAATCCTCCATTCTAAGTGGGCTCAGAAGGATTTACCGGAAGTAAAAGTAAAAAAAGTTGCCTATTTTGAGCAGTGTCTAGGGTATGTTGTAGACCTCTCCTAGCTAAATTGGGGGTCTCTCATTGCAAATATGAATTCAGAATTTGCTAAAAAAATTATCTGAAAAATAAAAAATTCCAGTATTTTTACCCAGGGTAATTCCAACCTGCTGGGCCACTTCAAATGGAGGATTTAACTTCCTGCGTTTCGAAGGTATGACGAATATGACTATATAGTAGAATCTTCCAAAACTTCGTTTTGTAGAGAAGCTCGCATATTCACAGTTAGGGTATTTAGGGTTTTTAGGGATTTTAAGGTTTAGGGTTTAAAGATTTGAGATGAATTTTGGTCAGTGGAACTTTGTCTCTTTGAGAGTACATAAGATTGTTCACTTGCTTGTTCACTTCTCCATTGGAGGAGGTATAATCCCTCCCTCGATGTCGGGGGAGGGATTTAGTTATAATGTAACAATTGCAATTGGTTGGTTCAACGTTGCTTTTGCCCACCTTCGTCAGAACCTCAAAGACTGAGTGGCTGTGGGGGGAAATAAAATAGTATTTCGAAAGTTTCGACACTGAGGCTGGGGAAGCAAAAGGGACCCCCCAGTGTTGGTTGAGAATGTTATGTAAAATTTGAGTACCGTCAGCTTTGGTCCGTTTCACAGTAACTTTCTCTCGAGTCTCCGTGACGGAGCTCCGTCACGGGCGCGCACGGCACTGTCTGCACAAATTGAACTTTCCAGACAGTTTTGGAGCCTGCAGAGGATGCATTTAAGTTGTGAGTGAACCGTGTCTGGCAGCAGAGCTACCGTTCTAAGCTCACTGTAACTAAACTCTTGCAGAGATTCTTTTTTTTCTTCCCTCGATGCCAAACAAACCAAGCGGCGGTTGGCTTGCCCGCTTTCCTTTCCTCCTTGACGCCATGCATCTGCGAAAGCTGCTGATTAACTTATGGGAGCGAAGGACACACAGCCCATGCCTGAATGTTAATGCTTGCTGCTGCTGCTGCTGGGATCTAAGAGAATAAGTTAAGCTTGTATAGATCTGTCGTGTGTAGCCGCTGAACAATTACGACTCTCACTTGAAGTACGTTACGCATCTTCAGTAATAATTTAATGCAGTCTTGCAAGAGCTCTGAGAATGCGCGCGGTGGGAAGGAAGTAATGCGGCTCCATGTTCTGGTCAAACCCTGAGAGATGCTGAAGCAGCTTTTTGCACCACCGACCAAATTTCAGATGCCAAGTTCAAAACTAATAACGWCATGTTGATCCACAAGTGCAGGAATATCGATCAGACGTAGTAGCAATTTATGGAACCCAGGATGCACAATAATGGGTACTGATATACTTACAGGATTCCAGGCGCGCAAATGACAAGATATCATCTGGAATCATTGGAGTTTTGTGRATCCATCAATTGCCTAGCGTAACGTTCTTACTACGAAGAGAGCTGATGACGGAACAGCATGTGGAAATTCCAAACGGTAAAAACGGAGGAAAGTCGGTTGAGGAACTAGACTACATGAAAGAGTCTTGGTTTTTACGCTTGGGTGAAGTTAAGTGAAGTGAAGCAAAAAGATCGCTAATAAGGTTGATTGTTGATTGTGATCACTAATTGAAGAGGATTACAGTTTACTTACTTACAATGTGGGGAGACAGAACTAGCAAGACCTCATATGATTTGCTTACCAAAGCCTAATAAACAGTGGAAAACCCCCGCAAACCTAATGAAAAAAACCCGACTCCTACATGTATGCCTAAAGTTTAGACTCTCTGAACATGAGGAATCGTGATCAGCTTCGGAGCACACCGTTAATCAAAAATTCAAAAATTCATCTAGTTTGTATTCATCCGAAAAAACACAAGCAAAAAGAAATCACTCTGAAATCCTCTTTCGATCGCCAACAAGACCCAAAAACTATGCTCCGATGCTTTTGGGGATGCTTTTAGGAGTAGTTTCCTTGCCGATAATCTTCGAGTCTACAACAAATGCCACCAATTTGCAAGCCCAACAAGCAGTAAGAGTAATGCCTCTCCACACATTGGCAAACTTCCTTCACGCTCACAAATGTCGGCAACGGCTTTCGTATATTTCCATCCAAAACTCAAAACGCTTACTGCATAAAATTTACATATCCGTATGCGCACGCACGCTTATAAACTAGTGTGCGCTCTCAAAACCTCCGAAGTAAGCTATACACTMCACCATCACCAAAATTGTGCATCATCAAGCTCTTTTCTACCTCGAGCATGTTCCAATTCCAAGCAAAATCTCTACTTCGCTAATATAAGTATAAAATCTGTAACGTCGCAATTTTGATATATTTAATTAAACCAATTGAACAGGCAGGCAGGTTTTGGATGCAAAACTAAGTGACTTCTACTGTTCAAAGCCTGAATGAAAAGTAAAATCCTCATAGACACCGTAAAGCAGAACAGTCATGGACCAAAAGCCAGGAGGTTAAATAGAGTCTGATGAGATTTTTTTTGCTCAATTAGAGGCATAAATCACTTGCTGTGATTTAAATCTCGGAAGCATCACATGGATGACTGGGGGTCAGTAGCTTCCACCTGGCTGATTTCACCCTTAATTGTGCTTCCATTAATTCATTAACATTCGCCGGTTTGTTGTTGGTAATCACGGTTCTTTTCCCTTCGACTTTTGATTTGCCTGATTTCACTCTATCAAATGCCGTCCCTTCGATCAATTTGGTCTTCAACTAATTTGGAAGTCGGTGATTGTCTTGAAATCCGGGTTCGGTGAATGCTTGAAACTTCAATTTTAAATTAATATTGAAACTGTGGATGCATGCCGGGACTTCGAAAACTGCCGTGCACGAAAGTCTTCAAGAGGACTCGCTGTGACTTAGTTTCATCAACAGTGAACCGACCTTTTGACGTTTGCTTGCTGAGTGGACAGAACGACGAGCGGTCTTGGTGGAGATCGACGGCCGGGAGATGATCACACAAGAAGGCTGGGAAGTTCTGGGCCATTGGATTGTTCAATTTGCAAACCTACACTAATTGAAGGTAACTCTACTGGACACTTTAATCTCTAAATGAATTTGTGTCTAAATGACTCATGAACCTCCATTTGTACATCTGGAGAAGTATTTGTTGACTTTGATGGCTTGCAAAGTAACTTTCTTTGGATGAGGCAACTAAATTGTCAAGGCAAGCTAACTCAACATTGTTAACCTTAGTTGGGGGGCCCTTCTTTTTTTTTAAACAAATGGGAAATTCATTGTACAAAACACAATACATGACGGCCAAGCCAAAAGGCTCGACAATGAAGAGATAAGAGCAAAAACAAAGAAAAAAGAGAGAAAAAGCATGTTAATCCTTGAAGGACGGACCAGTGGCCACGGAAATCATGCATTTTTGATACCTTGTGCCATTATCTCCTTTGAAAAGCCAAATATACTCATTGGAAGTCAAAGCATTAGAAAAGATCTTCCCTTTCCACTCCTAATACCTAAGATGAAAAGTTGCAATTCTATCCTACACGGTTTGATTCTCTGTCATTGAGAGGACACAAAACGTCCGCAGCCGCGTTCAAGGGTTAAGTAAAGAGACAGGAGGGGGGATCCCTGTTCCAAGTAATAGAATCCCCAAATCTACTAGCCAGAAGAGGGGACTTGAGCCAAATCTCATTAAATCTCGCCCAAATATTATGAACACAATCCAAATGGGAATGCGCTTTGTTCTGGGCTTTTAACTCAGCTGCACATAACATTATTAACCTTCATTGGGGGGGTCCCTTTTGCTCCTCAAAATCCGGCCCTCCAGAAACCAATCAGACTGACAATCAGTCTGACAGCCCACTCTCTCCCAACCGGCCAGCCAATTGCACGCAAGGAATTATAACCTTGTCCCCCCCCCCCCCCAAGTATTTAGGAGGGCATTATACCTCCACCTAGGGGGAGGACCAAGAGCCAGTCAAGAATGTTATGGCACGTTGAAGGCTAAAAAGGGCGTCCCATAGAGCAATTTGAATAATTACAAGGAAGAGGTCATTCATTTGGTCTCGTGCAAAGACCCTACCGTCGCGAGAAAATTCAAATAAGCCAAAGGGCCAAACCTCTAAGAAGCGTCCAAATTGTCCACATGTTGTAGAACATCCTAGGAATTGACGATCCAAAAATACACTGAATAGCATCAAATTGGCAATGTGGACCCAGAATTGCTGGAGATCCACAGAGATTGTGGATGAGCGACTAGGCATAAATCTAGACAGCTACGGTAAACGGGCAATGATAAAAATCTGAGAATTGGAGTTTCTTCAGTGTCTAGAGAGCAACAGATACAGCTCGTATCAATGCTAGGCTCGATGCTAGGGGCGGTTTGAGCTAGCCATGAGTTCACAACCATGGCATTGTGCTACACCGACCAAATGAAGACAACTTCCTCTTATGGTCAGACTTTACACCAAATGTAAACCACTGCCGGGAAATGCGCCGTTCATTGCCCGGAAGGATTCTACGGAATAATTAGGGTTTCTTGCCCGTAATGCCCGATTACGCGGGCAAAATTGCATAATTGGGCATTCCGGATTTTACATCCAAATTTTTTTTAGTCATCCAAAGTTTTGCATTTTCCGGCAGTGGTTTACGCCGGGCCAATGGCTCTCGTTGTCGAGCATTGCCCTATACATCTTTCCAAGTGGGAGAGAATGTGATGGGGAGCACGCTAACTTGACCATTTGGATGAGATTGTCCTCTTTGGATGACAGTGGCAGGTTTGAAGCTTGCAGCCAGTATTTGCTGTGTATTTGAGGAGAGGTTTTGCATTCACCCGGGGGGGTCTTTTTAGGTCCCCAAAAAATTAGGTATCTTAGGGGGAATTATACCTGCACCTGGGGGAGGCTCCTCTTATGGTTAACAATGTTATGAATTTGGTTGGGGTAAATTGATCCCCTTGCTTGTCCCACCAAGTTATTCTAGGCGTGATGTAAAAAAAAAACCCGACTATTTTGTGCTTGAAAATTTTATCTCTTACACCTCCTCTACTGTCTACACTAAATTGTGAAATGAGGTTGCCTGAACAATTAGGTTGCCTTCTCCCAAGAAAATTACTCTACAAGTCAATAAAGTCAACAAATACCTTTACAAACACTCCCATTTGTGCACATGGAGGTCTATGAGTTCCAACTACACAAGTGACTAATTCAAAAGTAGTGCATTTGTGTATAGTAACAATAAGTATTTATATAGAGTAAAATGTTGAGACCATAATTCTCTATGAGGGGCAACCTAATTTCACTATTTATTGTAGCTAGTTTGGGCCTTTAATTGCAAATTTTATCATGCATGAAAAATATCATTAAAAATTTCAGCGCCCTAATTTCACTATTTTGTGTACACCTATATGTGTCTCAATAAGGAATTGAACACTGTTGCAATTATGAAGTTGTTTAATTTTTTGTTTGATCTTGTTGGAACTTCAAGGCCCACTGAGTATTTTAGATTCTCTTTTCTATTTTTGGGACATTGTATGAATAAACTATGAATTTTTAAACTAAAAATAGGTGTATCTTGAAGCAACCTCAAGTTTGGATGAATAGAGGCCGTACAATTTATGCAAGACTACATATGGGTTGAATTTAGAAAAAAGTCAAAATTAGGTGCAACTGTTTTATTATGTTAGTGCATGGGACAGTATATTAACAATGATATTTTGTACTACCTACACTGATTGATTTCAAAATGCTTTTAGTTTTTCTACGTGTGATGAATAATTTTACCAACTATGCTTACATGATTCTCGTCTTTGAATAGTATTAACATTGAATATGCTCTTGATGAAAATATTGATAGCAAGCAAAAACTTTTAACATTTTCAAATCAATTAGTTTAGGTAACATTAAACATCCTTGATAGTTTTACTCACCAAAGTCACATTATTTTTAATTAAATCAAGCTTAATTAATGTTGTATTGTGTTGATTTTTATTAAAAAAATTGATATTGACATGAAATTTCCAAGTGACGCTAAATTCTTGTCACATCACTACTACGATAAATTGATGGAGTTAATTTCTTTTAGCAATGTGTGTATTTTACACTTAGCTAGGCATAATTTGTATATGTACATAAGGCCGATGGTGCACAATCTGTCCCTTTAGGTATATATAGTTTAATGAATATGTAACCAATTCCAAGATCTAGGATGTATTTGGAATTAATTCTAAACATTTTAGCAACCATTACCCTATTTATTAAGAGGTTAAAGAGTATTCTAGCACATAACCCCCAAAATGCATTATTTGAATGTAATAAGGTCATTGATCATACCAAAGTTTAACACTTTAAGTTGAGCATGGTTGACATTATTAGGATGGTCAAATTCTACGACAACCTTGTGAACAAGTGAAAGGAGACTTTTGCCCACAAAACAGTGTGACAGGTGTTATATACATATTGTATGCAAAAACCAAAAGAGTCCAAAGTTTTATTGGTAGATGCTTTAAACCAATAGGAGTCCTTATGACAAAGTGGCATATATTTCCAAGATTAAAATGTGTGCATTATTAYATGTAGTTAGTATTATATACAAAGTACTTGATGCAAAACTTACTAAGGTTCAAAGTCTCATCGATGGATAATCTAAAACTCACATTTATACATATGTTGAAGAGATTTACATCCTTCTAATCAGTAAAAAAATAGAGCATGTTGCAATTCAATAACAACAAAAAGGTTTCATTGAGCTATAAGGGTATATTAGCCTTTCTATGCTTAGGCAACCAACATGTAATCACTAGATATTTAGAGATCAAGTTTGTGTAGAATCCAAATGAAGTTGGATTCATGAAAAGAAGAGATGCGAAAATCACTAAATATTGAATTAAATTGCATTTAATAGACCCAATAGTAGACCTACATATTATATAAAAAAATTCCCCTTTGAATCAATTGGACCCTATCTTTTAACTCACGTAATTTTCTCCAAAAAAATCAATAGTAATCTCTCAGAGCTTGAAAGTGATTTTTTGTTGAATAACACTTTGGAGCAATTTTTTTGTCCTAAACAAGCATGACTTCAAAATGTCATGGAAATTCTATATGACAATTAAACATATGTATGTCATGACATTTTTGAGCTGTCAAGTGTATACATGCTAAACCAATTTTTAATTACTTTAGATTTTCCTTCACATTTATTACTCATTGAATCAAAGCACTTCAGTTAATCTCATTTTCTCAATAATGATATATGCTTGGTACAAACATTATGATTTTTAGGTGCAACGCCTTGATGATCACAAAAACCTCTATGATCACAAAAATTTCATAGCACATGTATCCCTAAGATATGTGTACTTCTGTACTATTAAATCATCAAAATACTTCATACATAAATAGTTGTGCATGTAATTCAGAGTTCAAGGATCTACCAATATCTTGGTGTAGGACTTTGGGCACTAACCTCTAAATGCCCACGGTACCAAATGTTGGTGTTGACAAAATTTTGAAGTTAAATAAAACTTTCACAAGTTAGTAATATTAGTAATTCTTTTTGGAAAATTCCTTTCGAAGTCTAGTTTTAGCATCAAAAATCCAATTTTGAAAATGAATGATTACAATTTTTGTATTGAAGATTTTATGCAAGGGTGTCCATTGCAAATCTTGATTTTCTAGTATTGAAGGCTATTGGAAATGAGCCCCAAATACACTAGAACTTGGAGAAAAAATCATACTAAAAATTTGTTTAAATTTTTTTTCGAGAAGCCATAAATTGATTGGGGTTATGCATGTTATGTCCTCATTTTTTTTGGTGACCTCAATTTTCAAATTTGACATGTGAAAAGAGTATTGAAAGACTTGAACTCACTTTCACAATTTCATCACCCTCATGATTAAACACTATTATAATCTTTCAACCCATAAATCATATAGTTGTGTTTTCTTTGCCCATGCGATTACTTGCTTGTCTAGTTTGAAATTGTATGGTCACAATTTAAAAAGAAATCCTAAAACATATTGACATGTTTTTTTATTTGGTTCAATTTAGAATAGAGAAAATTCCAAGAAGCTCAAAAATTGCTTTGGAGCATTTAGGGGCTAAAGGATCACAAAGATGTTTAAAAGCCATCACGGTTTAGCAAGAACAGATGAATGGAAAAAATGTTTGGATGAGAACATAATGGATGCAATTGGGACACAATTTGCATTTAATATATTAGGAGATGGACCCATTGTTTCAGAATTAGGATGAAATTTTTTGGCAAGACTTGTCCACCAATTTGGAATGTCCAACCTGATGCAAATAAATCGGTGATGCTATTGTACCGCCAATAAGGATCASTGTTCATCCCAACGTGAACGGGATTCAATGTAAGGCCACCTTTACTTGCTGAAAAGCAAGACTAAAATCCCCTACACGAAATAGTGAAATTAAGTCCAAGAAAGTTACTCTACAAGCCATCAAAGTCAACAAATATTTCCACAAGTATTCCCATTTGTACACATGGAGGTTCATGAGTTTCAACTACATCAATAAGTAATTCAAAAGTAAGTTAGTGCATTCTTGTACAATAACAATAAATGTTTATATAGTGTGGAATGTCTAAAAATTAGTGAGTTGCAACCTAATTTCACTATTTAGTGTAGTTGACTTCCTCGACCACAAAGAATAAAAGTGCAATAGGTGAAAAAAGAGAGAGACAAAAAGCAAGCAAGAAGATACCCAAAACTCAAGAATATGCTACTGTAGAAATCTTGTCCTCTTGGCCAGGTTAGTCAAAAACCTATGTTCTGTTGCTACTTGCATAGACTAGCCCCCCTTAAAATCAGGAGGGTTTAAAAAAAAAAAAAGGATCTACCATTTTCGAGTTTCCAAGCATGGTAGACTGCAGGATTTCCTCCCTTCCCAGTTCCTTCCACATCTCATAAGATTTTTGAAGCAAACCCGAAAGTCAAAGTTACAAAGTTTGGGCTTCCCTCATCGTAGTGACACGTGTCCTTAAAACCCTAAAAACCCCGTCAAAAAGAAACAAACTCGACCTCTGGAGTTTGTTGAACGAAAATTAAGTTAAAACACGTGACTGTGGTGAATTCAACTTCTATAGTATAATTCAACTCTCAAAGAAAGTTATCGTATTTCTAAATGTTTGCATTCTTGAAAGGACATTCAAGGACTATCACCAAAATGATTCAATTTTATTCAATAATTAGGTGCGTATTTGTGGGTTACTATAGTTTCTTTGAAAGTCATTCATCGGACAATTTTTGTGCTCGACGTTGTAGGGAGTTTGAAAGGGTTGAATTGATGACAAACAATCCTTCTATGTAGAACAAAAGTGCATATGTTCATCCTTGAAATTTTGGGTATAAAATGGGAGGTCTTGTATAGTAGCTTGACCTCGAGTTACTATAGGTAGAACCTCTCTTAGGGCCAGTTTACACCAAGACCAAGACCAAAGCCACTTGCAGTATGTGGTACCCAACTTTGTTGGATGAGAATATTTCTAACGCAGGGGCCCATCAAAAATGAAATGGTCTCTAGCAATGGTCTTGGTGTAAACTAAAAAGTGACCACCTCACAAGAATTTCCAAGCTTTGACCGCAGGCCATGGGGGCCATGTGCTCTTGATATCATGATGCTAAATATACATTTGAATTTTTCATTTCAACTTCTACTAAATATTCAACTTCTTTAGAACTTTTTGAGGGTACAATAACTAAAGCAATAATATTTTAAGACTTTCATGTTATATTTGTTATGGTCCCCCGTCATGTTCGTTAGGCCTACCTCTTGGAGGTGGTCAAGAATGTTTCACCTTAAGACCATGACTCCACTGTCTTTAAGGTCTATGTAGGATGCCATGTAGACTTATCATCCATCAAATTATTCTTGGGTTATGGCCCCTATGTAAACCGAAGTTGAACCCCCTCTTCCTTATCTACCAATCACATGGCATAGAATTTGAGTGGTCACAAGTCTTGGTCTTGGTGTAAACCGGCCCTTAGTGCATGGTGCCAAGACTTTGCACTAAGGGAAGGGTTTTGCATGTGAGATAGGTGCAATGAATGCTCATTTACATATGGTTCCACCTACAAACTCCATTACTACAAGTTTTGCACAAAGAGGATATGTAGATTGTACGTGTATTCTTGTTCTCTTTTAAGCAAAATGATTCACGCACTACAATACCAGAAAGGACAATCTCCACACACGGTGACCAACCCATAATTTCAGATTTAACGTACAACTACAGTCATGAAAGAATTCACTTTCCTTCTTCATTTGTAAGAAATCCCTTTCCAACAATTGTGACAAGCAACCCTTTTCTTTTTGGCACCATGGTGCTAGCTTGCACCATTTCAAAATAAATGTCTACTTCTTGCTAGATGAAAGGAATCCTTATTTCACTAGAATTTTTTTCATTCCTATTCCAAATATGGATGAAATTGCCAAATTTGAATGAAAAAGTGCATGAATTTAACTGAAAAGTTTTTTTTTTTTTTTTTTCCCCGCAGATGGTTTTATGAAGAACTAATTAAAATGATTTGCCAAATTTTGAAGTGATCACCATCCTCACACATTTTCACTCCCCCTCCCCCAAAAGGGCTGGGACTCACAAGTCACTTCAGCTCTGTTCCACAAGTGAGCCAGGAATCCGTCACAGCCACAGAACCGAGACTGACCTTCCCGTAGCCTGCGCTGCGCTGCGCTGGGTGATCGAACCGTGCGTTTTTGCTGCGCCATGTGCAGCAGCAGCAGCAGCAGGACTGATGCATGCCAATTCAACCTGTAGCTACAGCTAGAGGATGGATGCATCTCCGAAATCTGGCAACACGGAGGTTGAAAAGATCTGCACGAGTTTCGTCTCTCGACGTACGTACTCTGGGCGATGGCGATGGCGATGGCGATGGAGCTTGAATTCATGCATCTATATATATATTTGAAATAAAAATTTATAAAGGTACAGTAGTTAGTTCCCTCTTCGATATACATATATATTCCCAAAATCAAAGCTTGAAGACGTGAGTGAGTCGTCGCATCAGTCTAGCTACATATACACTGTAGCCCGGTGAAATTGAAAGCGGAATCTCCTGCTCCTCCTCGCTCAGAAGTGAACCGTGAACGTGAACGTGGACGTGGAATGTAGTCATCGGCATCTTCAATTCCTGCAGTCACGTACGTAGAGTACGTCCTTTGCAGGTCGCCCTGTAAGAAGGAAAAGTTCTGCCGCGATTCGTGACGGAACGACGCGACGCGACGTGAAGATGCTCTGCAAGTGGGACGGATGGATCGGACACCACCGTGCAAGTGATCGAGAGCATGTTTGTGTGATTTGGGGGATCCTTATGTGCCATTTTGCACGTTGCGGGCGGAATTTGCCACGATCGAGGAGGAATCATGGCAGGAGAAGAAGGAGAGAGAAGGAGAGAGAAAGAGAGAGAGAGATGACCTTCAGGTTTCTCTCCCTGCCAAGAAAATGGCAGCAAGCTCTGCTCGCTTTCAGTTGTAATGCATGTAGGCGCACTAGCCAGTCCAGTCAGGCAGCTAGCGCAACGTAACCAAAAGTGATTGGCCAGAGGCTTCCAGGAGCTACAGTAGTGGAAAAAAGACAAAAGGAAATGCAGGATTTGAAATGGAGGTGTGGCAATCCTTGCAAAGAGAAGCGAAAAGAATCAAAATAGTTGGTTGGTTGGCAAAATTTTAGGAAGAGGTTTGTGAGAAACGGGTCCAGAGGCAACTTTATGGCTTCAGGATCGGACATTGATTTTAATATTGGACTTGAACTTTTGGGTTGCTTTTAATTTGATAAATTCCATGCAAAGCTACTCATTTTGGCTTTTTTGGCTTGTCGTGACTTGATTTATCAAACTCACTATTTTCTGCTAAACACAACGACCTCATGGCACCCATGAAGTGCAAGGCCAAGGGGATTTATTATTTGTTTCCAAGCAGCTTTGCAACTTGGAGTGCACACTTGATGGGCCTTACACAGCAGGGCATTGTTGTTGAACCTTGGATTTCACTATTGCAAAGCCTGATCCAGCTCATTTGGAGTGTGTATTTTGTGAGGCCTTGTGATGCTGTCACATAGAAGTGAAAGCATCATGGAACTTGACAAAGGCAATGCAAGTCCAAGTCTCAGAAAATCAAAAATTCATTTCTTCATCCTATATAGTATCAAAGTTCCTAGGGATTCTTTTTTGTACTCAATCTACATTAGTGATGATGTAAACTAGCGTGTGATGAGCAAATCACTTATAACAAAGTTTTCTCCATTAATGAGATTTGGACTACATTAAGTTAATTAGTGGCCACAACGAATATCTTGGATGATGGTGGAGAGATTAGTGAAATGCAATAAGAACTTCCACCTTTTCATAGTAAATTCATCACATGAAGTGACTTTTTTAGGCCTTCATGTTGTGACCATGTTTGAAAATATTGTAATTGCTTTAGGTGAGCAAGAAGACCAATATGGACACCCCTTTTATTGGTTTTCAGGTAGTCTAGAGATTCTTTGAGGTCAATTGGACAACACACTTCAAATATTCAAAACAAACTCATATTTTGTCCAAAAAATAAAATTTCAATTGCTCCACCCATTTCTGACATTTGTCATTACATGACGAGAAACAAATATTTCAATAATGCCAACAGGGCAGACCAGTCATTCTACCAGTCATTCTGCCTGGCACAGGCTGGTTCACCCCCCCTGTTCCTCCAGTAACAGTGAAGGTTTTAGAAAAGGTCAACACGCCATCAGCAACTGCACTGCCTGGCATGCCAGCTACTGACGACCCTCAAGAACTTACACAAACTACAGTCCCCTCTTGCTTCTCGCACGTTCGAGACGCTGCCTGAAGCCGGCGCCATGACAAGATGCGTCAGTTGTTTAGTGCCTTTTATGTTAGTTCAGTGGCGGAAGGTCACTGTAGAATCTGCTGATACCACGCAGACCTCCGAAAGCCAACAATAAAGAAGACTTCATAATGGACGGTAATAACACCTTCCTTCTTCTGCCTCTCAGTCTCAACTGATGAAGACGCCAAGAAGGAGTAAGTTAAGCTTTACTTACAGCGTTCCTGACGAACATAAGATTCCAATGTTGACATAATACAAGGTGTTGCGACTTATGTTACCTGACCAGTTCTGCCAATCCTCCAAATTCAAACAATATGTTGACGCCCAACTCGTAATGAACTCGATCATTTAAGACCATTTTCTATTGCCAGGGGAAGAACTCTAATTGCCAATAATAATTGCAACACAAACTCCAGATGGAAGCAACTGAGCAAGTAAGCAGTGAGCAGTTGAGCACAAGTTAATAAGTATGCGTCTCAGCGAAGGMTTCACCAGTTCATACTGTAAACTCGTATACCGTATTCGATCTGTGGTTGTGCAGGACACTACTCCCAATGCCAGSTCCGATTACGAATGAATCGTACATGCGTACACGTATTCATGTCGTGAAATTGTTAATCTACAGGAAAAAAATTCGTAAGCTACATCAATCTCTCTCCTCATGTACAAAAGAAAATCGGTAGCTCAAGAAGGATCGTAAACAAACTCCACGTTCTCAAATCTTGGTCGTTCAGTGTATTGAATAACATTCAATTGCTGACGAGTCCAGAATCCCAGTTGAATGTCAACTACGATTTTGGAAGCTCCAGCATGACCTAGTTCGGGATTTCAAAAGAAATGGATCACTGAATGCGATCTACAGATCGATCCACTTCGGCAACGAGTAAGGGTTGAGATAGGGGTGTTCCATCAGCTCCGAAAGTCTTCTTCCACCTCGGCGAGATTCCGCTGGGGACTGAAATACTCATCCATCTCCTGATCGTCCTCTTGCGACAACGTGAGAAGGTTGCCGTTCTTGTCGTAGAGAATGGCGCCTGCAAACGAGACAGGTTTACAACGTCGGCCTCGCGGAATCGCGCGCTGCCAGATCGCACCGTCGTCTTCGTAAAACTGAGACACCGCTTCCGCAATGTCGTCGAGATCTTGCGATGTGGCGCTTCCAAACCCCGTATAGCTCGTGCTCATGGTGGTGCAGCTGCGTGGGGAACTCAGTTCCACTTCGTCTAGGCTCTCCGCGGCTCCTAAAACACGTTGTCCACGAACCGCGCACATCCCCATGGCCACAAACTCAAGGTCTTCAAATCCAAGATCACACACACAAATTCCAAAGATCGTCTCCCCCTCWAACAAAGAACAAACCAAACTCAAGATCGTCAAGCTCACGATTACACACCCAAATCCCCAAGATCGGAACACCTTCGAACAAAGAACAAACCAAACTCTAATCACTACGAAACCCTAAATCCTAAACCCTAAACCCTATTTCCTAACAATGAAACCAAGCGACCTGTCCTCTGCTACCGAATTCGACGACCACCACCACACACCCAACAACGACGCTGCAATGAGAAACGGCATGGTCTATATACAACAAGAGCAATGGATCTACGATGAAGCTTGGAGCTCATGGACTACCCCAAACAAACAGATGGATGAGGAGCCGAAGTAGCAAAAATGCCGGAATCTGATGAAAATGGCAACAGGGCACAACCCCCCACAATCAACCAAGCAAGATGCAGCTTCAACAGGAGCACCCCAAAACGGGCAAACACCCGACAGTAGCCTTAAAATTGAACAATGACAATGAAGGGATGCTTCGCTTGTTCCAATTCGGGACCGTGCTGATGAATTGCTAACACTGTTGCAATCCTAAGATTGGTGGAAACAGTGKAATTCATGAGGCCGTACAGTGATGAAGGCGCCGATTGAATGTTTATTTCATTTCTTCTGGGTGCGCAACTGCAAGTGGACGGGCAGGGCGAATTCATGCCAGCGCCGATGGATGTAGTTCGGCAATCGGAGTGGGAGTGATCAAGGGGGCGTTGCAAAGGAGGGGCTAAAGCTGGCGAGGAGGCCAGCGGGTACTTTCTACAGGGGATGTTGTTGGAAAGGAGAGCGTCACGCGGGAGCTTGCTTCGTCTGCAATTGGGGGGGGGGGTCTACTTGAAAACACCTTCGGAGCGCATTTCACTTGCTTGGAAACCCTAAATGGTATCAAATAGTGTGGCTCCTGTTATTAGGATGAGTAATGGCGTCTGTTTAATAAAGAACAGACAAAGTGACCACGATTACGTGACATGTCAAGGTGGGAGCAGCTATAACCGTCCATTTAAGCGGCATACTTGGAGGCACCATATTTCTGCAGTATTAGCAATTGTGAATCATGAATTTAAAAAAGAATATAGAACTTTTGAATTAGATATCTAATTTCTATGAATTTTCAAACTCAAATTCCCTAAGGCACCCTAAACCACATTCTATTAAAGTTGCCTTGATTCTAACACCAATATTTGAAAAACCACAGCCACCTAACCATAATTAAGCATGGGAACCGTTTCAAGGTGTTTGGGGGTCATTGTCAAGGAACTCTACAATCAAAGAATAGGTACATGCACAGTTATGGTGCTCCTACCTTATCCCTAATGTGTTTGACCTGAATTTAGTAATATTATGGTTGACAACTATACTGCAAATCAGGGCATGCATTGCTCCTTAAAACCATAGATGTTTGCGTTGCAAGGAAGATATATCATTTTAATTTTTAATTAAAAAGAAAACTTTGTCAATGTCGACAAAGCAAGAAGCATTGCAAGTACACAAGTACACCATTTTTAATTTTCAATGATGACAAAGACAACAACACCAACTAAAGTTTGTAGGTGAACTTTCTTTGATATAAGTATCATCAACGGAATAATTGAAAATCCAATTACATAATGGTATCATTGATTCTTTTAGAGCATTCTTTCATCTTTCTATTGATGTATTACAAGAATTTTTGTCAAGCTTCTTCAATAGATATTAATTGGATGTAGTGCACATCTTACAACATTCATCATCCATCCAATAGATGCTTGAACATTTAGGGGTTAACCCCTAAAAGATGTTGCCCACCCAAAGTGTTGATGTATGTTCCCCGTATATTGAATGTATTTGATCCTCTCTAAATACTCAAAGATTCCCAAAAAATTATCGGTTGACTAGGAATATGACTTTGACTTGGTCTGAAATTTACAGCTTGAATGGAATTCATGTGCTACTCAATTTTCCTTATGTATGTAAGAAGAGAGAACGTATAGAAAACAATAACATCCTTTAGGGGTTAAATAAGGCATATGGTCTCCAAAAATATTGTAGAAAGACCATGAATATTGGCTCAAAGCATGAGATATATTTGCACTACGAGGCAAGGAAGTTTGACCACCTCATGACATTCTTTCTTGAATATATATGGCTCTTTCTTCAAGTTCAAGGGATTAGAGAGTACATGTCAACAATGTTATGCTAACCACATTTGGTCTTCTGAAACTGGCTTATCCTAGAAGAATGTCAAAAAACATTATTTTTTTAATGGTAAATTTGGAAATTTTGAATCCTATTTGAAAACATAGACGTAGAATTAGCTATGAAGTGATATGAAATACAAAATTAATAGCTCCACAATAGAAGGCAAACTTTTACAATTATCCCTTGTAGAAAAAATAACATTCTTGCAATTTGAGAACAACAAGGGCACAAATGTAGTCTAGCCCGAGCCAGACAAAGCAAGGCCATTTTCAGTATAAGCAAATTAAGTGGCATAAATAACTATATATGCTATAATTGAGGAGTATTACTCGGGGTATTACTTAATGTGAATGATTTGAAAAAAATTCAACTTGTTATCTATGCACTTTTAGACTTGCCATTCACTAACATGGTAAGGACACCAAGGACAAAAATCGTCCTATTAATGACTTTGTGGATATTATAGAAACATCAATTCTTCCAAATGATTGATTATTTTTTGTTGACTACCTTGGTGATAGAGATTGCATTTTTTTCCAAAGTTCAACCCTAATGTTTATGTAGTTCAATCCTTCTTAAGGTAAGATTTTCTAAAATTGAGTGGGCTCTAAATGCATCCCCTATTTAAAAATGAGCGATATGCTCCTTGAAATATCTATTACTACTATTGATGAGGTAGGTAGGCTAAACAGAAAACTCATAGACCTCCTACCTTAATGAATGAGCATATTCATTCGGAGTGCATTTGGGTAAAGATTTGTCTCTTGCTTGCTTCACTTCAATCTATCATTGTACTTGGTGCATCAATCTTGTACCAATAATCTCAATTGTTGTATAATGGAACATTCCACTACAAGAACCTTCCATCACGTGAAGACCCTGCCTTCTATTATGTGAGGTGTATCCTACCTCCCACCGTGTGAAGAGCCTGAGGGGCGGGACCCTCACACAATGAGAGGCTTTCTTGATGGGGAGTCCCACTTCATTAGCCTGTAAAGTCCGAAAGCCATTTTTCTGTCAAAAAACACTGAAAACTGCCATTTTTGCCACATTCACCCAAGAAAACAGAAAAATATTTTTTTGTAAAATCTAACCCTAGCATCTTGTACTTCACTTGTCTTAGATCATGTGGTAAAAATTTCATGAAGTTTGACTGTATACATTGGAAGATATTAGGATTCAAAGTTGAAAAAAGAAGTATTTTTGAACACTGGCTTGCAAGTTTAGATGACTTTGATCCCCATTTGTAGAATTTTTTTTGCAGTACAGACTTTGAATTTAAATTTTTTTATGTTGAAGAATTGAATTGAAAGTCTAGAGATTTTTTTTTTTTTAAAAGACACTTGATTTTCATTCTTTAAAAAATTGTTAAGTAGAAGTAGGTTCAAGATTGAAAGAAAAGCTAAATGGTTAATAGCTTTAAGATGGGATTGAAACACAATAATCCCAATGGTGAGATTGTTTTAGCAAGTAAACTTCACTTTGTCCAACAATGTTTTTTGAAAAATTGTGAAAATTGCATTCAAAAATGAATCCTATAAGGTTTTTTCTCAAGAAGATGCTTAGATTGCTTGAAAAACAAGATTGTCCATAACTTTCTCATCACTAGTCCAAATAGATTGAATCGAAGCTTCTCATGTAGACAAAAACATATCATTTCAAGAAAAAAAATTAAAAATTTAATTTTGAAATTTTGAAATTTTTTTTGTTGCCTGCCAAGTTCAGTTTTGGGCTTTTTGTGATATAACTTTTGCTCCCGGGGACCAATTGGAATAAAAATTATATTCCCTCAAAGATTATCAATCTTTTTTATCTTATCAAAAAGGTTAAAAAGTTTCACAAAAATCAAGGTCACAAGAACCTGCCCAAAATCCAATTTGTCCTCCAACAGAACAATGGGACTTTAGGGGTTAAGCAAGTGGACAGCATGCCCGTGCTCAAAATTATCATGCTTGGCACCATTACCAATTGCTAGTACTATCACTATCACATGGACATTATACTCTATATTTAGGAATGTTTCGTAAAAAAATCCAATGTCATAGTGATGAATGTCTCAATAACTATTGTTCACTTCAATCCATACCTTTCTATTCTACCATTAGTTATATCATCATTGAATCTATCTCAGTTGTGTTTACTAGCTTCTATTGGATCTACACTTCTTCTCTACTTTCTAGTACCATATGTACGAGAGATTTAGAGTTTGAATCATGTTTGCTTTGGGATTCCTTCAAAAATGGCATCATTTTTCACCAAAGCTCCGTATCAAAAGCATAGAGTATGTATAAAAGCCTATCAAATTTTAATCTCACATTTTGGGTGAGAATCTACACCTTTGACCCAATGGAAGCTACAAGCATTGTTGCCCATGATAAAGCTCAGGAAAACAACTTCATTAGATGATAGTTGTTGCCTATATTTAGATTTTTGGATTCACAATTTTTTTTGTTGCAATTGAATGAGAAATTAGAGAGTTTTTCACACATATTTTAGTCAGCTGATTTTTTTACTAAAAAGGGACATTTTACAAGTGGTCAAAGAAAAAAAATAGAATTTCTCATTGTTTTTCCTAGAGGGACTATTCTCATCGTGTACAATTTCAACTTTATTAGAGTGCAAGCGGGCACAATCGGATCCAAGAATAGGAGTCCCAATTGGGCTGGAGGCAATTTGGGGTATACATATCTTATTGCTAGAATCAAGTTTCTCTAACTTGTTTTTGCAACAAAATTGCTTCTACATGTCATCTTCATTTTACAACTAAGAATATAGATTGTACGTGAACACTAGTAGAAAAGAGGTGATTGAACACTAAAGAAGAGTGTCACTACATGGTGTCTAATGCCCATATGAGCATTTGCTTGGTGCCTATATGGGCCTTTGGCACCAAGCTTTGACAATATTCCTTGGTGCTCAAATACCTCTTTTTCACTAGTGCAAACTCCTAAGATTGTTCACCATCAAAATAAGGACGACAATTGTTATCATTCATGTGTTTTCAATGTATGCTTATAAATATGTCTTTGATGAAAAATAGCTTAAGCATGCATAGTTTGTTGGTCTTTATTTACTTAAGCTTAAGAGTCTAAATGACAAATGTAGAATATTGCCTATATCTTGAGCCATTTCATGTGGAAATCATCTTAAATTGCTTAATATTGTTTGTTGCAATGTTATAAAGATGATAGTGAAACATCTGGTTATTGAAAGGCATTTACTTTCTTAACATTGGTAGGTGTTTATTATAACAAGGCTCAAGTTTTTGGGGAGGGGACAACAAGGCTAAAGTTTCATTGCTAACGGTCAAAGTTGATTAGGCATAGTGATTATTTTATTCTATGTTACATGAGAAACCAATAAGAGCTTAAAAATCTATAAACATTATATTATATCAAGGTTTGAAGGGTGGACGTCCATGTACATAATATAGGCCAAACTTTGCAAAAAAGACAAAAAAAAAAATCTAGAAGTGTGCACTAGTCGAAAGAGGAGAATTGGAATTGTTTGTAAGGAATTATTAGGAGGAAGGCTCTTGAAAATTAAAAATACTAGTTTTCCATACTTGAAAATCTATTTTTTCACATGGCACTTCAACCTTTTGTTTAGTTTGACAATAAGAAAAATCTACTCTCTATTCACATAGAATAAAAGCATTATCAAACTCAACGGAGGCAATTTCCACTCTAGATAATTCAAAAAATTCCATTTTCATTACGACGTAACATGAAAATCCATCCTCATTAGATGTTTTTTGGACCATTTAGAAGACTGCGAGTTCTCGGGCTGTAGGAACACATTGGGAACTCTAGGAAATCTGCCATGTAGGCAATGTGACGTGGCACAGAGACGGCCACGTCAAATAATACTAATCAATTAATTATTAATTATTTGAAGAAAAAAATTTCTGAAAAATAAAATTATTCTTTAAATCAGATTTTAGTTTCTTTATACTTTCTCAGATTTCTAAAATTTTTTTTTTTTTTTTTTGAAATTCAAAATTTCAGACCAGCAGTCGTTGGTTCCCTGTGCAAGGAACAGTTTCGGGGAACAAACCCAAAACAGTCTCCTGCAAGGCTGAAAAAACATCTAATGAAATGATAAAAGATAATCTACATTTGAGTTAAAAATCTCTTAGTATCTAAAGTACTAAGCTCACTACATTGCAAGTCCTAGTTCAAAACCAAATTCCAACTTTCTTAGGTAGAATGAGGAATACTATGTAGGGATTTTGAACCCATAGTGTAGAGAACTAATGGTGCATTCGCACTTGGCGTTATGCAAGGCCTTAGTGGGTGGTGCTGGGCAGGACACTTTCTGGGCGTCCCGACCACAGTGCTTACAAAATTGCCGAGCCTACGTGCTAGTGGACGTGGCACTGGGTAAGAGCGGTGTTCACGCATGCGGGAGGTCATGGTATTTTATAAAGAACATAGTACGCGCTAGCAATAATGGAAGAGCGCCATTCTTCGGAAACGTAGATTGTAGGCGTGTATGAGCGACTTAAGTTAAATGGGCCACGACAGCCCAGTTAATCTAAAACGGCAATGAAGGAGTTTTTTAATCTCCGCAATGAAGTGCAGTTCCAGGCGGCTGTTGCCGTGCAGGACGCAAAGGGAGAAACCGCCGCACAAAGAAATCAAAGCGGACGTCTACACTACGCGAATACATTGTATAAAATCGGTCGTTCTTCACTATCAATCCCATTAAGATTAGTACGCAAGAAGAGCTTCTTGAATTCAAGAGATTTACCGTAGTGTTGCTCGAATCAGGTACCGAACTACGGCGGAGTCTATGTTGTTGCTAATGCCAATGCAATTGTAGATTTTTCTTCAGGCTTCTAACGGCTATGAATTGTGTGATTGTTGTAGTTTCAATCGGGAGAGATCAAGAGAGCGAATTATGGAGAACCGCCAGCAACGTCGATCTGGAAGTCAAGCGACGGGAGCGACTTCCGGGACACCCTCAGGTAATGTATTCGTTGCTCAGTATGTGACGGAACAAAACATGTGTGGTTAAAATGTACAGTCAATGTACATGAAATTCGTTTTCTGCATGTGCTGTTGGACTTAAAGAAATTAGACTTCATAATTTGGTTTCTGTTCATCCTATTCATGTGATTTATATCATGAGTGACGGCCACTGCAGAGAGAGCGTTGTCTGTAATAGTAGACAGTGATGTCAGAGTATTTGGACTTCTTCAGCACGTTTGACTACTGGATCGTTGTCCTTGTTTGAGAAAATTCATGTAGTTGACACTTCACGCTAGTCTTGATGTTTGTCTACATCGACATTGTTGTATGTGAACAGGCCTCAACAGAAGTGGAAGGTCTATAGGTGCAGCATCAGTTACAACTGGAACCGTGAGAGCCGGCGCCAACGTAGGAAACACTAAAATCATCGGCTCTTCAAAACGTGCCCAAAAGGAGCGTGGTCCCAATTGGAGTGCCCAAGAGATATCCGCGCTAGTAGAGGCAAAGCGAAACATGTTCCTGCAGGAGATCGAGACAACCGACGGCAGGGATCTCATGATCCCCGATGCTGGAAAGTGGCAACAAATAAGTGCAGTGGTCATGAGAGCTGGTTACTCTCCTTGCTTACGGGATGGTCCTGCATGCAAAAGTAAATGGAACCAAATTATCCCAGAGTATAGAAAAATAGTGGATTTCCTTGGTCGCACTAGGATTAACAATTTGTCTTATTGGAGTCTGAGCCCAGGTCAACGCAAAGATGCGATTCTACCACGGGCTTTTCCTCAAGACCTATTCTTCCTCATACACGATTGGTATGGTACAAGGCCGGCGATGGAGCCACCCCATAGTCGCGACATGCAATCAGGAGATGACGTAGCATACGACACCCCGCTCCCTGGAAGTGCTGAGGAAGACGACGATGGCGGTAGTGATGACGATGCTGAGGAAGATCCCATTGCTGTGGCTGCAGCAGTAGAGGCCAACGAAGACATGTCCGCATCCACTCAGTCACCAGTCGCTCAAGTAGGTAGTGCCAGAGCACGAGCACTGTAGGGATTGCACCGCCGGAGCCAGAGCAACTCGCCCAACACTGCGCCACGACGTTCCTTACCACCGGGCATTACTCCTCATGTGCTCAGTTCGTCCGATACAGCTGATGCTAGCACGCCATGGCAAAGCGGAAGTACTGGTGTGCAGCGGAAAAACTTATCAGGCCACTCACTGATTGCTGAGGCTACTCGTGCTACTGGTGACGCTATGGCAACACAGATGAAGGAATTGGCATCCGCGAGTCGAGAAATTGAAGATTGCAAAATGGACATTCAACAACGCATCTTCAATGAGCAAATGCTATACCAACGTGAATGGGACAGTCGTTTACATGACAATGCACGTGTGGCGAATGAAACAGCAAAAATGGCCATTCAAAAGCAAGCGCAAGTGGTACAATGCGTGACAGACCTCACATCTACTCTCTCTGCTGGCCTCCGTCACCAACAATCTACGGCGTGGGGAGTTGGAGCGGCAGGAGCATCTACTAGCAAGGAGCAAGACGGCACCCCAACACCCCAACACTCACCCAAACTGCCTACATCTACACCACGCTCTCCTGAGGTCCGTGACTGAAAGACGTTGAATGCTCCGAAGTCCCTTGGACACCTTCCCGATGTGGTGCCCCAGCGTTGATGTCCGAGACCATCGTCAATTTCGAAGCATTGCACTTGAGCCTTCTTCTTGTACAATTGTAGTTACGACCGTTACTTGTATAGTATTAACAGCTAGCTTTAGTAGAAGCATTTTCATCTTTTTCGTGGGCAGCGTAGGCCTGCAGTACATATCATTGGCAGTTACGGCAATTTAGTTATATCGAGGTGCAAAGACTAAGAATTCAAGGAGACGGTTGACCTTCTTTGTACCTTTTGACTCCTCTGAAATAAAATATAGCACAACATTTATAAGGCAGTAGCCGATTTTTCGTACCTCAGATCGGAACTACCCTCTGCAGTGATAAATGCACACCTAACTGACGGCATTTTTGGTGCACAGCGGGCTCGTGAACATCGGCCTCCACTCCTGTGTCCAAGACCTCAGGTGCCGCACTGTGCTCCGCCTCATTGGGAAGTCCCTCACACCGCAAAACTTCCAGAAGCCGTTCAACATCTGCGTGGCTCTGCTTGAGCAACACATTATGTAGTAGTGAGCAGCAAATTACGACGTCGGGAAAGAACGTGACATGTAGGTCAGACTTGTGTTGCAGTTCTTTGAAAGTTCCTTTCAAAAGGGCAAAAGTGTTTTCAACCACAGCGCGACCTCTGCTCAATCTGCGATTAAACAAGCTGTCAGCGATCGATAACTCCCGAATATGTCGATGAGGCACTATCAACCACGGCAAGAGAGGGTAACCACCATCACCCAGCAGGTACGGCGTGTAACCTTCGAAAGATTGCCGTCCTTGCCACAACGTGTTCGCTTGCGCTTTCCGATAAAGTGATGACCTTCTCAACATTCTAGAGTCGTTACATGATCTTGGCATGCCGACGTAGATGTCGAGAAACCGTTTTGAAGAGTCAACCACAGCTTGGCAGTTCATCGTGAAACCACCAGACTTGAAATAATAGTAATCCACGGAGCCAAATTTGGGTTTTCGAATCGCAAAGTGCGTACCATCGATAGCCCCAACAACAGCTGGCAATCCACAAAGTCACTGAAAACTTGCTGCTGTTTCCGCTAAATTGTCCCCGCTCGGCCATGAGATTTCTGATCGTAAGATTGTACCCAACGCCTACACCACTTCCCTCAGTATAATGGAAACAGTGCTCTTTCCAACGGCGAACATCTCACTACAAATCAGCATACTAGCGCCATGGCTGAGTTTAAATAAAGCGCATGCAACCTTGACTAGGACCGGCACAGCCAGGCGATATTTCGTGTTTTTCTTTTGAATAATGGGTGACAAGGCATGAGACATTGACAACACTGACTGTTTCGTGAATCTAAACATTTCCACCCACCGATTATCGTCATACTCTTCCATGATAAATCTCGAGAACCATGTCCTGGACCTGGGTTTCACCCAATAACCTAGGTCATCATCCAACACTCTCAAAGTATTCCACAGTTGGAAATGATTGGCAGTGGTCCTGCTCATGTTCTGCAAGTCCAGGATAGAAGCATCTGTAAGGTGGTCCATAGCATTGAACTCAATATCGTATTCGTCTTCCATGGTCACCACGGCACTTTCCGATAGTGCGTGATGACTAGTGAAGAGCAAAAGTAGAATCAGAGACGCCAGAGATGATAACTCTGCAGCCATGTCAAACGAGTCTATCTCCACTGTTGCTAGCGGAAAACTGTAGTTTCACTGCACAGACATCCATGGAGCCAATAACATGGCACACTAAGTCTCAGTGCGTGCAGCCAAGGAAAAAGGAAAACAGGAAGAAAAAAACATCCACTGAAATGTGCCTCCAAATTCCTCGTCCAATCAAGGTGAAGCCGTAGTACGGTGTGCATTCCAAATCAAAAGAAGCTGTACCTGCTTAACAATGCGAAGCTCTGAAGAATCTCCCATATCAAGAAGACGGAGGACGTCAAACAAAGACACTGGAATTCTGAAAACCCTAATTCTTCCATGCATTGAGGATTTTTTTTTCACCTCCAGGCAAACGTCCAACAATCTAAACGACAATTGCAGGAAAGCAAGAAGAGAAGCTCACCTGTGAGGTGCAGTGCCGTCCGCACTGTCCTTGCCTCCAACGTCGAAAAATTGAGCTCCTTATGAAAACCCAAAATGCCTCCAACGTCGAAAAAGTGAGCTCCTTCTGAAAACCCAAAATGGTGACAACGTCGAAAAAGTGAGCTCCTTCTCGGACCTTCACCTCCTACCGCAACGCCACCAACCTCAACTCCAACTGCTGAAGAAACAAGATATCCCTCCCAAGCTCATTTACGAAAGCTCCACATAGTAACCAGCCCTGCTGCAAGCGAACACATACGTGTGCTGCACTTCCACAAAATGACCACGACAGATATGTCACCGCTAATTTTGGAATAAAAACGCATGTTCTCAAATTTCCTCGCAGCTGCTGTCGTCACCCTCTGTGACCCAACGCTGCTATAAAATCGGCCGCCTAGTGTGTACATCCAATTTGCTATGCGCACTTCCTTCTGAAACAATCATCTGCTACCAACACCGAAGACACCATGTGCGAACAACTCACTCACTACTAGCTGGTACAGTAACACTGTCACTTCCGAACCTCGCTTGCCGTCCCCAACACGCCACGCTCTATAGAAGTCTTCGTGCGTTGACTACTTTACCTCAAAAACCCTGTTCCATGCAAACGCCAAGTGCGAATGCGCCATAAGTCAACTTCATATTATCCAAAATATTATATGACAATTGTATGTCAAAAATGGGACACATTTTTTAAGCTAAAACATTTTGTGGCATTTTTGCATACAACCTACAATACACACATTTCTAAATAAAATTCATGCTCAAGGATGCTTGATTTGGTATACTTCTTCTCATATTGTATACAAGAACAATAGATTTGACCTAAAGCACAAGTTCAATTTTCATTTATCTTAGACTTCAAAGTTCCACTTCTTCAACCCCAAGACTCCAAATATTGTTGCCATGTAAACATTTATAATTGCACCAAACCTTGAGCTCACTAGGGCTTAGAATAAAGTCCCTAGCCCTAATTTTTAGCTCTCCACCCATTAAATTTTGAGAATTTGGTGGAATTCGGGACAAAATTTGGGACAAAGTGAGAATCGGATTTAAATGTACGTAGTATTTGAGAAACATAGCTAATATACATAGTTACATTCTAAAATTGTACAATACAATAACTTAATTGATACTAATTAAAAACAACAAATTCTCAAAAGCCTAATAACCTATATCCTTTCAAACATCCGTGATGGCATGCGTAAGATAGGAGCCCTATTTGTGTCACAATTCAGAAGCCACACTATTTGTGACAATCTATACGAATAGTGCACATTTCAAGTTTTCAAGTGTACTTTTTTAGTACATAGTGATTACAAAGTAGCGCAAATAATCACAAGATACCAATTAGGTCTCTTACCGTATGTGAAGTCTTTCACAAGAAGTGTGATTTCCTTCCTCGTGAATCTGTATAGGGCAATACTAGAGGAGGAGGGGATTGCACTAAATAAAAGGCCGAGAGGAGGGCGGAGCCCAACAAGGAGGCCGTTTGATTATTGCAATCCCTAATGACCAACAACTATTGCCCATTGTAAACTAGGGGTGGGAATGAACAATTTGGATGAAAAATGCACAATGTCCAATTACGTGATTTTGCCCACATAATCGGGCATTACAATTTCATTGCGACATAAAACTCTGCATAAAACTTGCCCTATAAATTTGACGATTCCTGGTCCTGGTTTATGAATCAATAATCTCATGAATCCAATAACCAATTGCATCTTCATCAAATGAATGTGATGGTGTATGCCAATTACAATCAACCACCAATCAAATATCATATGTTGAGGAGCTGAATTGATTTGTTTCATAATGTCAGTTAGATGCCAGAATTGATTTGATTTGCCAAAATTAACTATGAGGAGTTTGAAGTAGGGTATTTTTGCATCGATATAACAATGTTGCACACTTTGAGAGCATGAGAGATAATGAACCAATAAATGTTTTTGGAAAAATACCTGAGACAAGCCTTTGCAACATTGGTGTGATTCTAGAGAACGTTGGTGTGATTCTAGAGAGATGAAGCTTGATAGGTTCAAACGTATTAATCTTGTCAACATGCAAAATTTTGACCTCTAAATAAAGCTACATTTAACCACAGGTAGAGGTTTGTGCTTTCTCTCTCGACGATCATAGGACAATATAGCAATAGCACCTCTAATCCAAAAAAATGGCATGCAAAAAGAGCTATTGATGGCTCCAATCACAACTTGTTTAGGGAAGAAATAACAATTGCCTCACTCTTGTATGCGATTGGGGTTCCCAAGTGGTCACATGGTGCCTCCAAGTTGCACTTGTCAAATGGGTCACAAGCCCTTCAACCAATTTCTAAGCCAATTATGTTTGTTTGAAGAGCATATCCATCCATTCTCCAAATTATTGGCCTCAATGACTTTTCCAAGGCCCACATGCCTTGTAGGCCCTCATCCATGTCCTTGCACCCATCAAAATTTAGGTGGTCTCTTTAAACTACTTTCAAGGATTCAAGGTCCATAGTTGTGCTATGTGGAGCTTACATTATGAAAAGTATAGCATTAAAAAAATTGGCTTAAAAATTAGTCAAAGGGCTTGAACTTGGACAAGGATGATTGGGAGAGTGTGTGGCCACTTTAGAGACCAATTAAGTGCAAGAGTAGAGCAACCACTACTGCCCTTGGAAAAAAGATGTAACTCAGTCTTCTATATTCCCTTTTGTGTGCCATTTTTCTAGAGCAAAAGTGTTGTTGTTCGTTGGACAACACCACAATGACTTCGTAAGTTGAAACACAATTAAATCTCAAGCACAAGAGATTCATCACAAATTCTAGTGATTTATTAAATCACATGTTTATCAACTGTAAACCTAGGTGATTTTGTTAAACCTTACTTGCGAATAAATATTTATCGGAATAAGTTGTAGTTTCATCATTCGAGTAAAAGAGGTGCTTTTAGAATTTTCAACTCATGCTTTTAAAACATTCATCAACTGGGATTAGGGTGGTAAATCATAGATTTGAAACCTTTTAAACCTTGAAGGACATTGCAAGCCCAACAAGCATTTATCAAAGTCAAACTTGAATTTTTAACATAGTAAGTTCTTGATTTTAAATGCTTGTAAGCTCAACTAAGAAAATGTAGCTCCAGTAATCCACTTTTTATTCCATATAATCACTTATGAACTTTCTCTATTATTTATTTTGGTGTGGGCTCAAAAAATACACCAATTACACCATGATGTTTATTACTATTATTCATTTAGTTTTTAAATTCATACTATTATAATCATTTTTTTAATCATTATGATTTTTTTACTAATAATGAAAAAATAATAATAAATTGTAGACATATATTGCTACTTTTGAAAAATTTAAATTTCCTTGCAATGTATGTTCTAATGTAAAAATCTAATGACGTTTGACCAAGCCTGGACATGAAATGTCTTTTAAGGGTTAAAGACCCTACCTACCAAAGGTATTATATTTTTGGTTCAAAAATTCACATTAATTCCAATTCTTATCACATTAAATCCTTAAAGGACCAAGTTATATTTTTTGGCTACATAGCGATTTTGGGCACCTTACTACGAACAAAATTTTCATTTTTTTTCTTTGGAGTTTTCCCTCAACATGTGCCTGAGAAGGAGTTTTAACCCACAACAATTTTTGTAACTTTTGACTATATGGTCAAAAGTTATTGCATGATGTGTGATCTTCATTCAACGGCGGGTAGCCTGGAGGATTCAAAAAACTTCTTTAAAAATTACTTATTTAGAAAAATAAAAATTTAGAATTGATTTTTACGATATATATATATATATTTTTTTTTTTTGAAGCTTTGAATCATTCTATTTTGATTCTCTGAGATGAAAGTTATAAGGAGTTTTAGTTTGTAGGTACTGGGTATGGAGTCTCTAAAGCTTCCCATGTAACGTACATAAATCTAGAAATAAAATTTCAAACTTTTAAATTTTTAAAGAATAATTTTCTAAGAAGTTTTTTGAGCTGCTTAGGCTGCCCACCGTTGAATGAATATCTCACACTAGTAGAACCTCTCTTACTGCATATCCTCTTAGTGCAAAACTTGCAATAGTGGAGTTCGTAGATGGGGGCTATTTTGAAGAAGATTATTTAAAAATAGTGTTGGAAGTTGACATTTGTAAACGGCCATTCATTGCACCTCTCTAACATGCAAAAACCTTTCTTAGGGCAATGTCTCGGCACCATGCATTGATAGAGGTTCTACGTATACCATGCAATAGCTTTTTAACCACGTAGTCAAAAGATATGAAATTTGTTGCACCTTAAAGCTACTCCTCGTGTACATATTGTGGGAAAATTTTAAAGAATGATATAAATATAAACTTTGTTTGTAGTGAGCTACCCCAAATCGCTATGTTGCCAGAATAAAAGCAGCTTGATCTTGTAGGGTTTAATATGATGCCACTTGTATTTCATTCATCTCAACTCAGTTAACCCCTAAACAGTAAACACCCCAGGGTACTAAAAGCGTCCTCACAATCTAAAAGTCCAATCCAAAGTGTTGTAAGTTTTGCATCCGATGTCCTAATTCAATAAAACTTGTTGGGAAAAATTTGCGCTCTTTCATTTGGTTTGTGTGGTAAAATTTTCAGGTCAATCCAAGATGTACAGATGTTTTGGGAGCCAATCAAAGTTCACAGGTTCAATTTGAGTTCACCAAACTGCATTTGATGGCTACAACTTTGGGGGCTTTTATCTCCTTCATCAAATGTTTGTTTTCAATAAAATTTGTTGGGATATGTTATCCTTGAAGTCTAATTATTGTGGTAAAAGTTGTATGTCAATCCAAGCTATTTTGAATTTTTGGGAGCAATTCGAAGTTTAAAATCTAGAGTTTTTTGGATTATAGTGAACTTAGGAAGCTTGTATCTTCTTCATACAATGTCCGTTTCCAATAATTTTTGTTGTAAAAATTGCGCATACCAGTTTAGTTTCTATGGCTAAAATTTCATATGAATCCAAGAAGTTTTGAGTGACATAGAGGCATTTTAGTAGGAGGAGGTGCAGCCATGTATGTATAATATGTTTTTCATCCACAATCAGGTGATTCTTAACCCCTAAATGCTCAAACTACATTTTTTGGCAACATAGCAATTTGAGGTAGCTTACTACGAAAGGAGTTTATATTTTTCTTCTTTGAAATTTTCACACGATATTTTCCCGATGAGTAACTTTAAGGCCCAAAAAATTTCATAACTTTTGATTACATAGTTAAAAAGTTATTGTATGATATGTTGTTTTTATTGCTTGGTGCACAGCCCGGGCAACAAAAACAACTTCTTTAAAAATTAGTTTTTCTTAAAATAAAAATTTGAAATTGGTTTGTTAGATTTATATTTAAATAGAAAGATTTGAATTATTCTCTTTTGATCATTCAATCAAAAGTTATGAGGAGTTTCAGTTAGAGGTAGTTTGCGGGTAGTTATAGAATCTATACACTATAGGAAAGTTTGAAGTCCATTATTTAATTCAATTTTTAATATTTTTGGAAACAAATAAAAACACTAGGCACACATTTTTTCTTGAAAAGTTTTAACTTCTTTCTGCTTACTATTTTTTTCCTATATGTCGTACAATTCCAAATGATTTGAAATTTTTCAAGCATGTAACCAACTTGTGTTGAACAATGAATCCGAAGAGTAACCACCATTTCGGACATTTTTTCATACAAATGTGACCTGGAGAAGTGTAGCTGCCCGTTTTTTCGAAGGTCCAAAAAAATGATTTTCGTGAATTCAAACGCTAATATCTTGCAATGTACAAGGTAGAAAATTCTGAAATTTTTAAACATATTTTTGAACCGGCGTAATACAAGATCCTTATAGCTACATATGTCAAAAAATGATTTTTTTTTTCCTAAAATTTGGTACTTGTATTAGAAATGGCAATTTTATAGCGATTTTGGTGAAAACATACTCAAAACCATTTAGGGGTTAAATTCTATCAGTACTGTAGTTGTTTGGCGAGTTCATCCAAGTTTTTTGACATTTTGTTTGGCATATTTCAGCCAAACTATTTTATCTGGTAGCCAATAAAAAAAAGCCCTGGTTCCGGCCCCATGACAACCTCGTTACGTGCAAGATTCCATAAAGACAGCTGGCGGCTAACTACTGGAAGGGAATTGGCGCCAAATTAGGCGCCACTGAGCCAAGCTGACAGACTAAACGCCAGGAAACACTATTACACTWTTACACTATTTAGGGTTTCAGGTTGCGGTACCTACTACCGTAGCTTACTGGGTCGGAAGCTGCCCGGAAAAAAGCATGCACAGGCGCTGAAACTGACCCGACCGAAATTAGCCGGCCGGCCCTCCTGAAATGAAAGAGTGATGATGGCGGGACTGTTTGGCGGCCGTCCATTGAAGATGGCCTCACTTGTTCATCTCCGCCTGTAAATTTGCATTAGAATTGACGGGAGCTACGCTGCACTCCCATACTGTAACATACTGCTCACACCATAATTTTCGACAAAGTGAACCAATATGAAAAGCACCTTTACGTTCACTAAAAAAATCAACGAATGGGGAGCCTAAAGTTGTTGGGTTTTTGCTTTTTATAGTTTTAACTTTTTTTAAATTTAATTAATTTTTTTATGGAAAGGACTGACAGTGTGAATTAAAAGACGAAGGGAGAAAGAAGAGTGAGTCTAAAGTTAACTTACAACCCGATGTCGAGTAACTTACCTTGCAGCATGATGAGTCGAGGTAAATTCTAGAGTGAGTAAGTAAGTAAGTAACCCCCAGTAATTGCGTTATTTTGGTACAATACCCAGTACACAATTCAAATCTTAAATTGATAAGCCAGGGCGTCGAGCCTTTACTAGCCCTAATTAGTGACCACCTAGGGAGACTAAAAAAGGGGCAGTGGACTAATTAGTGACACCTAGGGGGACGAAAAAAAGACAGAAGAGGGGGAAAAATAGGGTACCAGGCCCTCCCGGCCCACTCCCCAGCACATGATGCCAGCCTGCATCCCCGAGAGCCATGATGAGCCATCATCAATGGKGGAGGTATGGCCATCAACGCGGCATTAACAATAATGGATGATTTMTGKAAATGTCATCCAKCAGGCAGATTCCATCAACTCCGTCCGTCCGGCAGCCAGGCACGACACTCTGCCCCACGTTGGCCGGGCCTGCCAGGGGCTTTCGTAAGTAGTAAACTAGTWACTTAAGGAGGAAGGAGACGAACAGACGACTCACGAATAGCGTTCAATGCTCCCATCCAGAATCTTTTCTCTTATTCGTAGGATCTACTTCTGGGGGACTCTCATTGGCTAGTAGGAGGGGTTATTTTATTTGGTTTTATCTTATTTAGTTTTGATTTTCTTGTTTTAATTAGTAAGGTAGGAGGTTCATAAAGTGCTTATCTAAGAGCATATGCAATCCAACCGGGAAAAGGCCTACACTAAGAGCATCCCCACTAGACTTGCAAAACGGATGACTTGTCCAAGGCGGCTTGCAAAAGTGCCCCACCCGTCTTGCAAAACAGATGAACTTCTTAAGAAGCTGGCTCCAAAACCTCTAGTGGCTTGCAAAATGGGTGGTTTTGCAAGCCAAGCTTTGGCTTGCAAACCGGCTTGCAACCGTATAAGACAAAATAAAGTGCATGAAAAGTCAACATGAGTGGATATTGCCTCCTATGAAAAGTCGCCACTATAGTTTGCTATTGTCCTTGCTATTGTCCTCCTTGGCTTCTTAACAAGCCATGGGTGGGGCGTCCGGCTTGCAAAATGGATGCCCTCCCATTTTGCAAGCCAAATCCCACCCACATTTTACGAGCATGGTGGGGATGCTCTAAATAGTGAAATTAGGTTGCCCCTCACTAATTTCTTGACATCCCACACTATATAAATATTTATTGTTACTGTGCAAGAATACAGAAGTTTTGAATTAATTATAGGTGTAGTTGGAACTCATGAATCTCCATGTGTACAAGTGGATGTATTTGTAGAAATATTCATTGACTTTGATGGCTTGTAGAGTAACTTTCTTTGGGGGTTAGGCAACCTAATTGTTAAGGCAACCTAATTTCACTATTTAGTGTAGTATCGGTACTATACATAGTACTTTGGCATTTCTAATTAAAAACCAACTCCAATGCAACCGGAAAGGGGCCCTCCACTTCCACGGCCTCGGTATGCCACGTCTCGTTCTCGGCAAATTAGCAAAATGTGAAGGGCGTGCGAGTTGGCTCGGTGTAGGAATAATCATTGTTGTCAATGCTTTTCAAGCATTGGTATGTGTGTTCATCAATGCAATCCTTCCCTGATTTACATGGAAAGCCTTTTTATAATGGAGATTCTTTTCTTTCTTTCTTCTTATAATACCAAAAAGTCCATTTGACATTTGGATTGTTGGCTTTGCGTTGGGTCGTTTTGTCCGAAAAGTAAACCGATACTGTACAGACCACGTGGAATGGTCCTTCAGTTGTTGTTGCAGGGCTTGTATGCCGTTGCTACATTGCAGATGCCCTAAGAATGGTCCTTCATTTGTTGTTGCAGGGCTTGTATGCCGTTGCTACATTGCAGATGCCCTAAGAATGGTCCTTCATTTGTTGTTGCAGAGCTTGTATGCCGTTGCTACATTGCAGGTGCCCTAAGAGCTGAAACTGAATTTTGGGGAGGTGAAAATTCTTGAAATTTTTTTGAGTAAATTTTTTTCTTGAAAGACAAGTAGAGTTGGCATCTAATCCAAGTCAATTCATATTTTTTGGAACTTTGTGGAATTAGTTATGAATTTTTGAAGTTGAGATGGCTTAATGCTCTAAAATTGCTCACCTCTTGAAATGTACATGGTTTGTACATGGTTGAGTAAAATGAAAAAACATCATGTACAAATTTTGTACATTTTGAGGTTCAAACTTGAGCTGATTTTGAGCCTCCTATCTAACTTAGTTGTCTTTCTGAGTAATCCCATACCAACTTGGGATTACTTGTCAAGGGAAATTGTCCTCATGTTTCCAAAAAATTTATAAAATAAAATAAAATGGGATTACTTGTATCATTTGGTTTTTATGTCAAATAGTGAGAGGAAGTTATATTTTGATGAAATTGAGTGAGAGGTGTCACGTGTGTAAATCAATTCTACTTTTAGGTTTAGGGTGGGAGAAAATAAATTATCCTTCAGAATGGCTTTTGGATGTTCGAGGCATCTAAAGTGAAGTAATATGAATTTTGGGTTSTTTTTCTCATTTATTTATATTGAAATTGGAAAATCAAAAGACCRTCAAAAAAATTTGATTCTTACAATGTTTAAATGGATGAATTATTTTATATGTCCAATTCTAGCATGTGGGGCAGAGCATTATTTTGCTTTGAAAATTTGCACACTTCTTCCTAACTCAAGACTTTACTCAAATATGRAGTTTTAGATATTTTTACAAAGTAGAATTTGAGTTATGGGACTTTAAAGCTTGACAAAGCTACATTGTCAAATGCTCATATAGCCTTCAAAAAAGCATTGTATTGCTCTTTGCTTGATGATATATCACTTACATTCCTCTTAAGCCACAATGACAATCAAGATCTTTGTACTAGTCAAGAGTAAGATCCTATTGCTATAAATTTTGATATATTAGAGATTTTTGTGCAATACCTTGCATTCAAAGTTCAAAATTTGCCATTTGAACATTTGATAGTTAGACCATTATTATATAAGTGAAGAGCTTAATTAAATTATCTAAACCAATTTCAATTCTTTTAAAGAATAATAAATCAATAAAGTTTGATGAATGCTAAAAAAAATTTGAAAATAAGATTTGTATTTTTCATGTAAAAAATTTGGRAAGCGTATAATCTAAAAAATAACATTTATTTTGAAATGATTTTCCATTTATTGTGCCCTACAACTACAATAGTGTGTTTTTGCCCTTGATAAAGTATYCCTATCCACTGAAAAGATGCAAACTTGTCATTCTTGAAATTTTAATCAATCCCCCCCACGAAAAAAATGAGAGCTCTCAGATATTTTTACCCCCTTTCTAATTGTTTTTTATCTTGGAAAATAAAAAATAAAAATTTGGATACAAATACGGGTTTGAGATATGGATACGGATACAGACAAAAGTGCATACAAAATAAGTATATTCCCATATCCCATATTGTTTGCAACTATCCATCTCCTTTCATAATTACAAATAGGAGGTGGAGGGTAGTGGGTGGATAAAAAAAATTCATTTACAATTCAGAAAAAATAAAATGGAGTCTTTTGAATGAATAGAAGGGTGTGCACTAATTGAAATGCACCTCAGCCTCACTATGCACTCACTATGCCTATGCACTCAAAAGACACCACTAATTATCTCCTCAAAAACACCACTGAGTGACTTCTAAAAAACTGAGATCACACAAAAACAAATTCACCTCCTCCAACTAAATGTAAATGTGTATATATTTTCAATATATACAATATATGCGAATCTTCGTGTGCACAAATATGAATACAAATTTTTGTATATTCCATATCGCTTGTTGAAGTGCATTTGAGATTCAAGTATATATTCTACAACAAATTTCCACAATGACTGCTTCTAGGTCCTAAAATAAAATTGTGGTGTAGGGAGGTTATTGCATCCATGGATAACCAACAATGTRGAAGAAATTTGTTTGCTCGATAATGAGATCAATCATGAATATCATGTGACCACTTTTCATTGAGCTTGGTGATGACTCTAAAATTGCRGGTGCATAAATTTGAAGAAATAGCATACACTAGGTCTTTTGAGTTAGTTCTTTTGATTGGATAGAGAGAACAAGTTGTAGGAACATTTTTTTTAATCCCAAAYCGCATTCCAAACCCAAACCCAATCCCAATCTTATTCCTAAACACCACCTTTGTAGGTATTTCATATTGATATGGGATTTGCAATCGATATGGGATTTCCTACCTTATATCCACATTTGTATTATGTATTGGTATACATCTTTTGTATCCATAATTATATTTGTATTCATATTTGTATTCTAGATTGACCATTTAAGGATTGGTTTCAGTTTTTTTTCTATATGTGGATTGATGGGTTGGAATTTTTGATAATCAAAAGTAAAGAGGGAGGGGGTAGGGCAAAGTGTTTGCATCATTATAGGAGATAGGCATTCACTATTGAGTGACTATTCCTTCCAAAAGCACCAATAAAGTAGGAAAGGCATATTTAAGAGCATATTGCTAAAGTGACTTTGCACTACAAGAGAAAGGGATGTTTTAAGTATAGTCCTAGAGATAAGATTTTAAGTAATGACTTATAAGAAGTCTTTTAAGTAAGACTTCGCTAGAAATACATGTCTTTTTAGTAAATTTTTATTAAAAAGACATGTATTTCTAGTAAATTCTTACTTAAAAGACTCTTTATAAGTCATTACTTAAAATCTTATCTCTAGGACTATACTTAAAATCTTATCTCTAGGACTATACTTAAAACATCCCTTTTTCTTGTAGTATTGATAGCTATGCACCTTGTTGATATTCTTAGTTCAAAACGTTGAGTTAGAAGATTAGTTAATGATTTGTTGAACAAGAGATATATTAGACCGAGCACATCTTTTTGTTGTGGTCTTGTCTTCTTCGTGAAAAAGATGGGCAAAACGTTAAGATTTTGGGTGCATTATAGAGGGTTAAATATCTTAACCATTAAAAATAGGTTCCCTTTTACCTAAGGTTGATGATTTWTTTTKACCATTTGCATGGGGCAAAGACWTTTTCTAAGATTGATTTGAAGAGTGACTACACCACTGACTATTATCAAATTAGAATCAAAGAACTTSATATTGAAAAGATTGTAATTCAATCMTGATTGGGCTACTACAAGCATGTTGWAAGGCCTTTTAGACTTATGTAAGACATTTATGACTTTAATGAATTATTTACTTCATCCACTTGGATAATCTGTGCTTGTGTTCATGAACKATATATTGATGTAATCTAAAACAATCAATGAACACAAAGAAAATCTTGGAAAGGTGTTTGCAATTTTGAGGGCTAATAAACTCCTTGATTAGATGAGCAATTGTGAGTTTTTTAAAGCCAAGGCTGATTACTGAGGTCATCTTTTTCTTGAAGATGGAATTTTGATTGATGATAAAATCTTTGCCAAAATGGGCAAGTGTGAATGGAATATTGGACGGCCCTTGAAAATGTCAAAGTGATTGAAGGATTGTGTGATATCCAAAGATAAGATTGAGGTAAGAATTTTATAGTCTTACATATTATAATAGAATATTTATGAAAAGAAAGTCTAATTTGATTGTTTGGAATTGTGATTGTGATTTGAGTTTTTTTATTTTTGTTTTGTTTTAAAATTAGTTCTAACTAATGCACCTATTTTGACTATTATTGATCTGCTAAAAAAATATTGTTTTATGCACTAATGCTAGTGATTTAGCAATTTSAGCTATTCTGATGCAAAACAGAGAGGTGATASCATTAGAAGTTAAAAAGCTACAGAGTTAAATTATCCAATGCATGAAAAAAGTATTGTTGACAGTCATTTATACCTTGAAAGTTTGGAGATATTATTCACCATGAAGTAGAAGACAATATAGATGGATGGAATTGATGCAAGAATTCGATTTTGAGCTTGTGTATATTAAAAGGAAAAAAAAATGTTGTTGTTGATGCTCTTTCGAGACAATCGTCAGTGAATGCAATCTCATAAGTTCTTTGATAGATGAGATTAAAACACATTATGTTAATGATGAAGCCTTTCAATATCCATTTGAGAGTTTGACTAAGAAATCTAGATTGGTTGAAGAAATAKAGAAATTCAAASGGTACGTTCTAGARGATGGTGTCTTATATTATAATCACTAGAAGAAAAWTGCGTTGAACTTGTCAAAACTATGTTTTATTCAACATAAAGTGTGGGCTRGATTTTGTTGAGATCTCCCTTTGTAATCCAAAAKTYTGCATTTTAACACAAAATTTTGCRTTYSACTTGTCAAATTTTGTGTTGAAATGCTGAAATGCAWAATTTTGCRTTATGAAGGGAGAACTCAACAAAATCYAGCCYACACTTCATGTTGAGTAAAACRCAGTTTTTGTCAAGTACAAYGCAGTTTTTGACAAGTTAATCAYARTTTTCTTCTAGTGAATGMAAGAGTCTAGATTCCCTTACAAGAGAAATTTAGACTCARTGTCATGCACACTCTTCATGACATACTTATTGCTAGCCATCCACGTTTTCAAAAGACCTATATGGCTACTAAACACCACTATTATTGGCAAGGAATAAAAAAAGGACATTAAAGAACATGTAGGAAGGTGTTTGAAGTGTCAAAATTTCAAATATTGAACAATTTAAAAGTCCTTGATTCTTGCAACCTCACGAATTTTCAAATTTGAAATGAGAATCTATTGCTATGGATTTTATTGGGAGCCTACCTAAGGCTCCAACAGGGTCTGATAGCATCTTCGTCGTAGTRGACCGATTAACAAAATTTGCTTGATTTTTTCCAATAATTACCATTGTCATTGTTTCTAGTGTAGCTGAACTATTCATGAAACATRTTTTTGGGAATCATGGTTTAYTATCAGAGATTATAAGTAATAGAAATGCAAGTTTATAAAGCATATTGGTCATCTCTTTTTAAGCTATGTGGAAACAAAATTGGATGAAGTACCACTTATCATCCTGAGACTAATGGTCAAATGGAACAATCTAATTAATTGAACTCTTGAGGATATGCTTAGGATGTATGTTGGTAAGAAACAACACTCCTGATATAAGTGGCCACATTTGGTACAATTTTCTTATAACCATACAACTCATAGYAGTATCAATGTCAATCCATTCTTTGCCTTCAATGGTCAAGAATTTAAGACTACACTTTCTCTAAGCCCCCAACTCAAAGGTTGAAAGTGTTAAAGTTAATCAAATGATAAGGAATATGAATGAAGTCATTGAATCTATAAAGTTGAGTACAATAAGTTCTCAAGATAGAGCTATATATTGTGCTAATAAAAAAATGAGTCATTAAGTAAGTTTGAAGTGGGTGATAAAGTAATTTTGAAAGTTGCATCTCAAACATATAGGATTAGTGGCTTATGAATTGAACTTGCCTAGTAGTTGGAAGATTCACAATGCTTTTCATGTGAGTTTGTTGAAAAACGATGTTTATGTACTACCTAGATTTCCTAAGGTTGCTCTAAAGGTGCTTTATTTGTAAAACTAAAGAGGATACTAAAAGTTGATCTGCAGTGTCTATGGAATAAATCATTCCGAAGGCTGTTGGTAAAGTGAAAAGATTATATTGAAGATGAAGCCTCTTGGAAAAAAGAGATTGATTTTCAAAAAGATTACCCTAGCTTTGTCTTTGAGGACAATGACTAATTTTAAGGGGGAGATTGGTTAGGATCCTTGTCACAATCTTGGATTAATATAATGCATTGATAGATGAAAGATATGATGATTGGGTCATGACTTTTGTCTTGTCCATTGATGGATGAATGCATTGATGGATGAAATGTGCACTATTGGATAAGCAAAGATTGCTCGGAGATAGTATCTCCAAATAACGGATTTGTGCACTAGAGTTAGCAATTCTAGTTGGATGACAAAGGTATTGGAGTGCCTGGAGATAGATATTTGCAAATGATGGATTTTTGTAGTGGAGTTAGACAACTCCACTTGGATGACTGGGGCACTAGATAAACACAAGTGTGTTAGCACTTGGAGTTAAATAATTCCAAGTAGAAGATGAAGATTTGGATAAGATATAATTGGAGAAGTGTCACTAGGACTTTTATTTTAGTGGATGGTTCTAGATGGAACCAAGGATAAAAAGATAAAGATGGAAAAGTAGTTCTAGTCTATCTTAAAGACTGTTAGTCTCCATTATATAAGACGGAGCTCGGGGGTGAGAAAACTCTCTTTGGAAGATTGATGTCTCTCTATATTCGGGTGGTTTGAGCTCCTTACGTACTTCTCGTTGATAGATATATTTTGTGTTTGTATTCATAATTTATTGTAATTTGAAATTACAAACCGTGGGAGATTTGTAACAAATATCCCTATTTTTTTTATTTTTTTTATTTGAAATAAGTGTGTCGAAGAATACACTGCAAGTGGTTTTCATCAGGTAGAGAGGTTGATTTTGCGCTAGGTAAACCACTGGTCACTGCCAAGTATCAAATCCGCAACCACGCCATTTGGTCGGGGTACCTTTCCACCATCATAAACCACTCCCAGAAAATTGCCCGTTCATTTCCTAGGAGGGTTCTGTGGCCATAATGCCCGATTACGCGGGTACACTTGTMTAATCGAACATTACAGATTCTTCATCGAATTTTGTTGTTTCATCCTGTGTAGTTCACCCAACTTTGATTTTCTTGCTTGTGATTTACGTCGGACAATGTCCCTTGTTGTCGGGCATTTTGCGATATAAGGCGTCTTCTCATTGGACTCCACCCTCCTTGTTGGCCCTTTATATCGCGAAATGCCCGACAACAGGGGACATTGCCCTGTACAAAATATCCCTATTTTGTGTCATTTTCTTGAATCCTTATTTTACGAATATAAGGTAGGAGGTTCATAAGTGGACCATCGAAGGGTTGGAACTGAATTTTAGGGAGGTGATACACCTTGAAATATTTTTCAATAAATTTTCCTTGAAAGACAAGGAGAATTGACATCTAGTTGAAGTTGTTTCATATTTTTTGAATCTTCATGGAATTAGTTATGAAATTTTGAAGTCAAAACACCATAGGGCTCTAAAAGCGACCACCCTTGAAATGTACACCGTTGGTACATTTTGATAAATTGAAGAACGTAGAATGTACCTTTGAGGCATGTTCCCATTCAAAATGCCCGATCCGAGTTCGAGCCTCCTACCTTAGTGTGACCCCCATTGCATTGTTCAAGGTTTGCTCCACTCATCCGTGTGCCCTCATGTTTGTCAGCCAAAAGTAAGAATGACTCACATTCTTGGCTGATTTCCAACAGGTCGGCCTTTGTTGGTCCCAAGGGAGGCTAAGCTAAGCTCAAATATTATATTTTAATAATAATAAGTTAAGTTGATGTTTTCCAAGAGCCCGCCCGCCTTCTTCAGTTTGTCATTGCAATCTGGCAGAGGAACACATGGACGTGCTGCAGTTCATATGTTACAGCGTCACACGTACATTTTGGATAAGGTAAGGTAAGGTAAGGTGTGCCCATCATGGGCAGAGCCTTGTCCCCATGAAAAGGTTGTAAGAATTTGTTTTGGCCCCCCACAAATAAGGAAAAATTTCATAAAAGGAGAACTCAAGGCAATGGCAATTGAAATTACATTTTTACGATGATGTAGGAGTTTGTTGAGAATTTGGGAAGAGTGCATAGTTTTTAACATTGTTTACCAATGAGGTAGGGGTCCCTTTTTAATCCTTTAGAAGGTTGGGGTGAACTGATCCTCTTGCTCAACCGTTGGAAAAAACCTTGAAATTTTTTATTTTCCACGCATGATAGAATTTGAAAATTTTGAATTCGTATTTGTAATCAGAGGCCCCAAATTAACGAGGAGAGATGTACAAGGTACACTAGTCAAGCCCAAAATAGGAGGCTTTCTACTTTACTTGCAACCCTCAAATTACTTGGAGTGGATGAGCGAAGGGGCCAATCCTCCCTAGTCCTTTAGAAGGGGACCCCTACAATGAACAAATTGATTGGTCCTATATGGCTCCTCCACGAACCCAAATTCTACACAAAGCTCTAATGATGAATAGTTGTATTTTTGTCCCACATAGAAAGATTCTCTGTCATCCACTCGACGCCAAATGTCCTTGTTCACGTTTAAGGGTTAGCATTGTTTATCAATGAGTGATGGGGCTCTTTTCGATCCTTTAGAAGGGGAACCCTACAATGAACAAAATTGTTCTTATATGGCTCCTCAACCAATTCAAATCCTTGAATTATATTGAAAGTCATTTGAGCTCCAAAACATCTTGGAAGGCATAATTCCTTCCCAACATGGAGAGGACTATTGCCCAATTATATTGTATGTTATGTGCGGCTCAATTAGCTCCAAAGTGTGGAAAAAATTGACTGAACCACTAACAAAAAAAATTCAATATTTGAAGACTAGAGAATCAACCCATGAGAAGACCTATGGTGGTCTACGTTGTCATGTTGGTATTTTCATAAATCATTTTTTGTCTACACATGACAACTTAAACCATGTTCTTCTTAGTGGATACCACATCCTTCTAATTGCCAAGTGTAATTCAACACATTGGTAGATTGAAGGTCATAGAGTAGCATTATGCAATAAAAGAGGATGCCAATTATCCACAACAAAGGAGCATCTACTGCCAATCGCAAATGACCTTCTTTCCGCGAGCTATTTTAATTTTTTACGAATTATTTTATGTTTAAATTGGCAAATGAAATATATGCTTGATTATTTTTTAACATTAAACACCCTTTCCCACTACATTAATGATGGTAAATAGTGTTACCCATACTAACTATTTTAGAAATGCTATAAGTTTTCACTCTTCATGAATATATTTACAGAGTGCATGGATCCTAATAGTATTATAGTTGGGAAAACTTTGCACGTATAGTTGGCAAAAATATTCATTAAGAGTAAAAACTTATGGCTGTTTTAAATCAATTAGTGTAGTTAACACTATTTACCATCATTAGTGTAATGCTTAACAATGTTGTAAATACTAGCTTGTAAAGTTGGATTATCAATTGATGATTCTAATAGATTTCAATATACATAGAGACTTTCAAAATCAAAATCAAAATTCAAAATTCAATAGAGAACAAAATGTTCTCAAATTAAAGTAGTGTGTACATAAAAACATATATTCAAAAATTTAAATACAATTCCTATTATTTAAGCATTCCTATTTTTCTTAGCCTTATTGGCATTCAAAATTTAATCTAAAACAATATAGTATGACATGTGATTTTGGACACCATATGGATAAACTATAATATTTCATTGTGATGGTTATAGGTGTACCCAAAAATAGATCCCAGGTTCTTGAACTCAAATTTGAACAAACCAATTATACACTCAACCTTGGACTATAAGAGACCTACTTCCAAATAAAAACATTATCCCTATTTTTATAGTTGGCTAATTTTATATATCCTTAAGTCTTATTAATAGCTATTCCATTTCCAAATATGATTTCAAAATCTCCATCTGTAATAAACAAGATATTTTAGTGTTTTTACTAGAAGACAAAGCTCAAGGGTTGGTTCACCTTGACCATGCCAATTAATGTATTTTACTATGGAATTAAACCTTGCTAAATTTCCAACAAGAAAATATTCAACGATAGATTATCCTACTCGTATATATAAGATAACTAAACCCAAATGCATCAAAATAAGCAATTGAGCATAGTCCATATTACTGAATTGCCTAATTTTTTTATTTGATCTTGTCAAAAGTCAAAAATATATGTTAGATTATCTTCCTACTCATTTATCAAAAAAGAAATGAAAATTCATTATTTATTCAAAATCAATCCTAACTCATAGAGTCTATACTTTTTTGCCAAAAAAGACATGGTCTCCATCATTCAACAACCAAATATTGAACTATTGACAATTGGGATTGCCACACCTTCTTCTCCCATTTCTCAACCTTTAAAAAATGAGGACGTGGCACACTTGTTGGATTGTGGAGGGTCTGTTCTCTGTAGATTGAGAAGTTTTTTGTCCTCTCCTATAGAGGTGAAGAATAGGCGTACAGATTAAGAAGTTGTGGAGAAGAGTGTTCATTCATACTCTTCACATAATGCCCGAAGGGGGTCGCACCTTCGTGGAGAAGGGCTCTTGTTGCTTCCACTTTTCACGCCTTCTCATTCTTCTTGGAAGTTTCATTCTTGGAATAAGGTAGAACCACCTATTCCAACCAAGGACCCATACCCAACATGTAGGACGCAATTATTTCTAACCAAAGCAACAAGAAAATTTCCAATCAAAGCTCCAATTTGGAATGTGTTTCTTCCTCCTCTTCAAGTTTGGGACTAATAAGGTCATGCTCCAAAGTATCATAAAGTGTGCTGGAAGTATTGATCCAGGAAGTAGTCTCTTGAATGATTGGAATAGTAAGAGAGTCTTAACACTGTATGGATTCGGAGCGCTTTTCGGCTCCCAAAAATCATAACAATTTCAGTTCATGAAAAATTTGCAATCCCCATGTTTCCTATCTTTCTACATGGGAAAAATATGCAATGCCTCATAATCCTCATGATATGTTCCATAATTGCTCAAGTAATTAGGTATGGGTGGTTCTACCTTCGTCACCATTTTTATGCAAGAATGGTTGACTGAAGTCCCCTCCCTATTTTCCCACATATCAGGGACACAGTATTTGAGGGTCAGTATTTGAATCACGACTCCGAAATAGAAGACTTATTAGAGATCCAAGGAAATCTCAAACTTGACCTTAGAAATTCTACAGCCATTTGAATAGGATAATTACAGACCATGAGATCGAATTCTTTGCGTGTTTCGTGTTTTTCAACAAGAAGGATGAAGCTAATTACATCCATGGAAGTGGATAATACTTGCAATGTATGGATGAAATTTCATTTTTTTTTGTCTAAAGCAATGTTCATTCATCCAAAATAGAGCCATACCATGTTGGATTTCATTCGCTGAAAAGCAAGAATATTTTGTCAAGTATTCCTTATGACAAAATTTCATTGCTTTTGAGAAAAATTTCACTAAAATAAACACTGGTGTTGATAATTTAGGTGTTTGTATCATTCCAATAGAAGATATAGATCCAGTCAAAATCAAACGCAGTCCACGCAAACATGGACAAGCAAACCACGTTGATTTCTTCATTTGTTGGCTTTGGGACCAAAGGTGGGAGGAGGCTTTGCATTGACAAAAAGATACATGAGTGATGTGTCAAAGCCAATAGAGTACTAGCTAGGACCTTACTTGAAAAGCAAGCCAAATGAATGTTGTAAGGGAAAATTAAACCTCTCTCATACCTTATCACATGATGAGAACAAAAGTCTTGTGCACTTCATGAAGCTTTGCTTCGAAAGACACAAATTCATTGCAACACAGTTGTGTTGAAGAGACACATGATGCAGGAAATATGGTGAGAATTGGGACCAAGGTGTTGTATGTGCTACCTTAATGTGTTCTAAAATGTCCAACTCTTTTGTTTGGAATGGAGTGTTGAGAGGAAATTGTACTTATTCAATGGGCGGCCACTTCAGAATGTAAATGAATTTAATTTAATTTTTATATATAGTGTTATAGTTATAGTTATTATCATATTTTGTATGACCATATACAATCTCGCACCTCCCACTTTTAGTATTTTTCTCACAAGTTGCCTCAAGATATTTTTTTTTGCTTCCAAAGGATGGTTAGCACAAGTTAGATTGCACAATTCTTGACACACAAGTTGTATTTCTTGTATGCAAAACCATAAATCCAATGTACACTTGGATCCCTACAATCCTTTAGGAATTAAAGAGAATCATGTCACTCTCTTATTGATGGATTTGGAGAAGTTTATAACCCACTATAATTCATGAGCTCAATGTCAACCTTTTGATCAATCCAAAAGTACAAGTCTTAACTTTTTAGTTGGAATGGCTGATGATTTGGCAAAAATTTTAATACTATAATCTCCTTAGCATCAAAGTTTGATCCATTAAACTTAATAGCATAAAAAAGATGATATTCACATAGTACAAATACATTGACTTGTTTCTATAACATTCTAATGTAGTGGAATATGGGTCCTAAAATCACTATTGAAGCACCCAAGAATAATGTTCCTTAGAGAGAGTCATAGAAGTATAGACACCTCATTCTTTTGTAACTACATTCTCCTAGATACATGGTCTTTTCTCAAAGTCTAGAGAAAAACTCCTCACTTGGTTAAGAATGTTATGCTAATAGCATTTGTAATACTAAATTACCAAGGTCACACGATTTTGAATTGGTATATAATGAAATATTATTACTTTGAATCAATTTTTCTAACGCAGATTTTGCCCCTTGCCAATAGGACAAACTAATGCAAAGCAATGGCACCTACTTTTGGTACTTTAAGCTATATATTGTATCTCCAAATACTAAATGAAAATATTTTTTTTCTATACATTTAGACATGAATGATTGAATCTAGTTGTAGAAACAAAAATGAATTTCCAAGGTACCACCAAAAAGTTATAAATCCTCAAAGTGCATAACATTGTTAACATTCACGGAGGGGGGCTTTTGCTCCTTCAAAGTCTAGACCCCAACAACCAATCATGGCATCTCTACTCTGACAGCCCAGTCACTCAAGACCAGACCAATCAATGAAATTGTAGTATCCAACAACCAATCATGGCGTCTCTATTCTGACAGCCCAGTCACTCAATTAGTGTAGGTAAAACTATTTACCATCATTAGTGTACTATGGGATGAACAAAATCTTCACTTAAGATATTCATGAATTAGTGTAGGTAAAACTATTTACCATCATTAGTGTACTATGGGATGAACAAAATCTTCACTTTTAAGATATTCATGGTGATTTTGTTTTGGGAAATAAAATTGTGAAAACTYATGGGTTTGTTCATAAATCTRTTGTTGTACACATGGAAATTTTTCCAGTCCCTCAAAATAAGCTTACGCACACTCCAAGATATGGTCGATTGSYYAAGTGCTTGGAAATGGGTTGCCTYCCTTATTCCCAAGATCTTAGTTACCTTCGGGAACTGAAATGTAATGTGTCTCAACAACAAGGCTGTACAGTACAGAACTGTACAATACTTTCCAAACTGCCAGGAGTAGAGCGTAGTACTCCTCCCAATAATGACAGACGCAACCCAAAGACGGCAATAAGCTTCTCACACAAGCGACCCCCTGAGCAAGCAAGCCCTCCCCTTGTCCACCTTCCTGACACATCTCCATCGCCAAAGGAAACGGAAGAAAGTCTCCGTCTCCTTCTTGAGGAGGAAGCTGTCACGCATGCTAATCAGCGCAGCTTCAGCATCATCATGCTGTACAAATGTCGTGAACAGCACTCTCGACGACATRCTAGCTCGACTCCTGACAGCCACGAGCAATACCAACAATACATCCCTGCGCTCCGCATCCCACGCCTCCTCTACGTTTCGTAAATATAGATGCTCCAGCTAAATGGCGCTCCTGTCATGCAGGAGTTGCTACAATAACAATAAACTACAGTAAAATGAGCACTGGTATGAGCTTCATAGACAAGAGCTCAAAGTTTTGTGTCAAGCATCGAAGGAGAAGAAGGAAAAAACTTGAAAAAAAACGCTCGGGACAATGGAGAGAGGAAGCTTGATATGAAAGAGACGATATGATGATTCACTTCAGAGTTGTAAATTACATGATGATCCTGGGTTGCTTTATGCTGAGTTACACCCCAGCAAGCACAACCTCGAAGGATCTCTATTCTACCAGAAAGTGTTGATGAAGCACCACACCAACTGCCCTAAACTTAACCATCATAGGATCTCTACGAAACTCGACTCGACAGCGYCGTAGCGTCCAATCTCTACTTCAGGAGCTTCCCAAAATTTCTTTCCGACTTGCGGTGCACGCCACTGGGTGATAGAGGCGACAGAGCTAAGAATAAGAGATTGAAACCAAGAATATACTCCTATCACCCGAAGATAGCTAAAATATTCTACATAAGAGCAGAACACTCTGCATTTCCATGTACAAGAAAGAATTGAACCAATGGTGTGATAAACACGCTGTTTACCACAGRGAGCGCTGTGCTCTGGAGGATGTTCGTTGATCGAGGAAGTGGAATGGAAGGAGTAGTTTCCTCTCAACGATTCTCAGAGCTTTTCCATTGTGGAGTTTCCGGTGAATTTTGCGACGTCATTGGGAACAAGCACTATTGAGCGTTCAGCTGATTGTGTCGTTCAGCTGCTCACGGGAACTTTGTGCTGGGCGATGAGATTCTCGAAATCAGGCGTGTTGAAGAAGCTGGTGGGCTGCACGCGTCGCCGTCGCGCCATAGCACGCGGCTTCCGTGGCGCCGGTGGGCAGAAGCCCACGTCCACGTCGGGTATTCTATGCTCCTTCGACTTGGGCGTCTCGCACCCCGACTCCAATTGCGTGACAGTGGTGACACCAAGCTTCTCTTCCCCAGTGACGTCCACGGCGAGCGCCTTCGCATGAGAAAACTCCTTCTGCGTCGTCGTGGCGGTAGAGCTTCCCGAGCTSCCGGGGGTGCGAACTGGCCACAAAATCGGCAAACAAACCCAACTGTCGAGGGATAGACGTCGTCTYCCCGTCCCCATCTCCAGAGGCTCCAGGGATGGCGCTTGCAACATCGGACAAACCGTCGCGGGAGCCATAGCTTCAATGCTTGAACTCGAGATTAAAATTCAAGTAACCCCAAATGCAATAATCACAACACCAACTAGTACGCAAAAAGCGTGCCACTAGAGCTCCACTCAAAATCACACCTCCAAAACCTCAAAACACTACCACCTAGTCAAAAAGTTSCTATTAGAGCTMCACTCGAAGATCACGCCTCCAAAACCTCAAAYACTACCACCTAGTCAAAAACTTMCTATTAGAGCTCCACTCGAAGATCACACCTCCAAAACCTCAAACACTTCCGACCACCTACAAGAAATACAGCTCCCCCAACGCCATTTCAAAATCACCTCCAATTTCCACTGCAAACCAAAGCTCCCCCAACCAAACACTAAAACCTTACAAGCCTAGAACCTTGAATACCTAGACCTTCCAATGTCAAGAACCTTCCGAGTTCCCTCAAGCATTAAGATATTCTTCTGCGTAACTCCCCGACTCAGATTCACAGAGACAGGAAAAACACTCCCAGCTTAAAGTGCGATCTCAGACCACATTCAACCTCTCCAACTAATTACGCCCCTGTTTCGAAGACAAAACARCAACGAGGGACAYAATAAACTCCCCGCAGCGCAGCTTTTACTGAAGCGCACCCAACAAGCAAGCAAGCACGAGACTCCTGTCAGATGAAAGCAGGGAGGCGATGAAGAAATGAAGAGCAAAACGCGAGCAGTGGTGRGTGGGGTTTAGGGCCGGCCTGATGAAGAGCAAGGATTCCGCTGCAGCAGCATATTATATGCGGGTCCCAGGGATGCTTCTCTTCTTCAGTTCTTCCTTCCTTCCGGCAGCCGCAGCCCACCTGCACTGACGACGGGCGGCTGGCGACTGGTGGACGGGACGAGAGACGCGTTTTGTCGCAAGGGTCGTCGCCTGTGACAGCTGGGGCAGAGTGCCCGCGGGCAGTGGGGCAGATCGGTGGGGGAAAAAAACAGCGCCGCCATCACCGCGAACCTCACCTGCGATTGATGAGATAGACTGGGCTGATTTTTATTAATTCTGGGTTTATTTAAATTTTATTTCTGGCCAGCAAGCAAAGGAAAGAAATGAAAGCGGTGTGTGCTTTCATCATGATTTTTTAATTATTTTTGGGAGAAATTAATTAAGGTAAAAAAACATGATTGTTGCTCAAGGTAGAGACACCCCAAACCGTCACTTTTTTTTATTGTGGGTTTTTTTGTATTATTAGATTGGTGATTTTTCAATATTTTCTCATTGACAAGTGATAGGAGATTTCTATGCACCAAAGGTTGTATCATTTGGGTACAAGTTACGAAGAGTAAGAAAAAATGATTGGTAGATGTTTTGTTCATTTTGGGATAGTGTAAGCATCTCATCAAGTGGCGTTTTCAGAGCCAATTGCCATTGGGGGGTCGGAGGGGTCCAAGCTTGGACCTCCGGCCTCTAGCTCTGCAAAAGTCAAATACAAAACTAGAGCTTCTAGACCCTCTTCGGGATCGTGCTTTTCAAACTCTACATCATCGCAAGATTTTAGCTTTTCTTTACTTTCCTTCAGCCCATGGCCTACCCAAATGAGCCTCTAGTTCTGGTTTCCAATGGCAACTCGCTCTTAGCCATGTAGCACATCTAGATGTCCTTGTTGTAAATCATTTTTTCAATTTTTTTTTTCATATTTGACACAATTGGAAATAATCCATGGTAAAAAAGAAATTACAACCACATCCGAGCAAAGATAGCATATCACTCTTGAATGGAAAGGGAACTAAGGGTCCTTCTATCAATTAGCACTAAAACAAGATTACATTTATATTAAAGTAGCCCACAATACATGGGCAAGCTTGCATTCAAGGTGTTGAAATAAAAAATAATATTCTTATTGTTTTTTTATTGCAAAAATGCTTGAAGAACATCAAACACAAAAATTGAAACCTTAGGAACTTGTCCAATCTTTCTTTAAACTTTGTTGAAGTAGAATTTTCCTAGGCCCTATTTTAAGATCTAGACCTAGGTGCCATGATGCCATGTATCCTAATGTTGAAGAAAATGCAATGGATTTCCATTATAACTTCAATGTTGGAATCAGATTGAAAAGTCTCTATTTTATAACTCTAGTGCACACTACCATGTAGTTTCTATTAGTAGTAAAGCTTCATTCCTTTTTCCACAATCTAACTTTGACATGACATTTAATAGCATGTATTATTGTTGCCTTGGCTCTACAATAGATGTGTGAAATATTCTACATACAATAGCCATTCATCCTTGTCTAATTAGGACAAGTACATGCACAGTTTAATGAGTAGGGTGCACAAAGGAAAGGTAGTAGGCATGAAGGCTATTGAATGTTATGAATTGGCCTCTTGTAGGAAGTGAAAGAGAAATACTAAAATCCAAATGGATAAAAATTGTTTTCTACTAGGGGCAACAATGGAAAGCTAAATATTACCCTCCATGCAGGGAATATTACCTATAATGTGTCTTCTTTCTCAAAAATAAAATGACTGGAATATATGTGAAAAAGGTCTAATTTCAAAAAAAGATTGTTAGTGTGATCAGTTTTAATATGTGCACCAACCAAGACACCTACAATCTTGGTTTAGTGGCTTTGGACTTGGCTTTTGTGTGGTGGTCATGAGTTCAAATTGAAGTACTTGCAAGGGGCTTACCACCATATTCTACATGAATATGGAGGAAAATCAAATTATGTTGTCATTCAATGGAGACCCGAGAATTTTAGAGGAGATAGAGCACATCAATTATTTACATGGTTTGCCTCCTAGTAGAGGTATAATGATGGAATTCACCATATAGAACCATAAGGGTTTGATAGTTGAGCCAAACCCAACATATGCTTCATTCACGTCAGTCATTCAAACTACAATAACCCTTCTTGTTGTGTGCAATGACCAAAGGGATGACAATGGGTCTTTCTACTGTAGCCCATCAAGGTTACAAATGTTAAAACATCTTAATAACTTCCATTTATGATTTGCTTATTTATGCTTTGTTTTATAATTACCCATTTTGGAGGTTGTTTTCAATCTCAAGCATATTTGAAATTTAGAATTGGTTTAGACCTAGGACAAACCTACATACTATTGGCCCCTTGAGGTACCTCACTTTGTTAGATGTGACTATTAAATGCGAGAACCCAAGACAAAAATAATAATGACAATTAGCATAATTTAGGTGTAAATTGGAGAGTGCTAACATGCGAGCATAGAATTTATGAGCCTATGAATCCACAAGTGTATATTATAGACACCTTCTATGGTTATGGGTGCCTATGTTATAAGTATATTATATATATTATAATCTATTTCCATATTATTGTATATCTATGTTCATAGGTACATATGTTATAAACACCTTCAAATAGTTGTAGATACATACCTACAACAAGGTTCAAGGCTTGTAAGCTCATGTCTTTGTTTTCATGTGCTAATATCATTGGCACCAAGTTCTAACATTGTAGCTTGGTGCTCCAATTCCTCTTTTTAATATATAGGGGAGGCAACCCATTTTTGATCAAATAAGCAATTGTGCATATTTGGATCGCAAGGTTTTTGAATGTGGAATTTTTCCCATGTACAACAATAGAGTTTGGAAGGATTGCATATTTTTCCAAAATTTTATTACATAAAATGAAATTACTAGTAATTTTTTAGTGGAAGATTCTCTTCAACCTACAATGGTGATATAGACCTTTCTATTTCTCACCGTAGGCTAATTGCAAAATCGACCAAGGGCTGATTACAATATTGAGGTCCTTGCAACCAATCATAATGAGCCACAACTACTCTATGGACTGTGCCCTAACTTCATGGAAAGACAACAATCTATTGATTGGAAATGGGGAGGTGATCGGAAATGGGTTGCCTCCCCTACATGCGAATGTGTGTAAATACTCGACATTGAAGATTGGATAATTATTAAATTAATTTTTCTTTTAATATATTTTTGAACTCAAACAAGAGGATGCTGTGATTATTAATAAAAAAGGGTGTCTCTTTTTCCTTCTGAAACATACAAACCTAAATGGTCGCAGCAAAAATTGACATGATAAACAGTTATTAACCAAAATTGCATGCCATAGATTTCCATGTTGGAATATAAGAGGAGGAATATGAACAATACCACTATGTGAGCAAAGTCAACACAAGGAATTGCACCAACAACCTTATATATGCACCCAGAGGTTCCTACCATTTGCCCCATCACCATGGATAGATTAGAGATTTTAGAACAAAGGGGGGGGGGGGCTTTGGACACCAAATACTAATACTACCAAAGAAGATGTCTAAGGGCCATATTGAGACAAGTTTGTCGCCAAATAATGTGGGCCTTGAGTACCACACTTTGACACTATTCATTGGTGCCCAAGGACAACCTTTCTATTTGTAGATGCAAAATACTCACTTTGTCTTTAATTAAAACCAAGGTTTACAAATACACTTGTCTCAAATTAAATTTGAAATTCGTTCTCCACAACTTGATGGACAAACAAAGCTACTTCAAACATCCTGGAGAAAGAGAATCTATAGATGTCAGATTCCAAAGACTATACAAGAATTCAATCTTTGCAAAGGGAATCAAAACACAACCTCTAACCAACCAAAGGCAAAGAGCTCAATCCCAAAACATACGAAAACTTCTTCCAACAAATCTCTTGTTGAAAATTCCTTAGAGTTGAATCAAAAGACATTATTGGAATAGAATATAGAGGACATCAATGAACGTCACTGCACCAACATTCTTGAAGAATGATCAAATTAATACCACTAGAGCAGTTCCAAAAGGGAAAAAGATTGTCACTTTTGTCACTTGTTTTCAACATGCGCCACTTCACGTTTGATTTAAATTTCTACACACCTAGTGGGGTTTAATAGAAGCTACAACATTTCCTCAATCCTTTGAAAATAAGAATAGCTCATGCATTCATCTAGCCATTTCTAGAAAACCCCAAATTTATTTCGAGATGGAAGGAGTACATAAAATAATTGAAGGACCTATGCTCTAATGATAGTAATGTCGCTCATAAAAATTTGTCACTAACAACTAATTCTAACCAAGTTTGCTAGACTTCCTTGCTTGAACAAAGACATGATTATGATTGATGTTTAACTTTTTTGTAAAACCTATCCTCAACTATTAGCAGGGTGCTCTAAAAGCGACGCTACTCTAAAAGCGACCACTCATATAGAGGTACATTTTATTTTTTCCAATGTATCGATAATATACATTACAAGAGGTGGTAGCTTATAGTGACCCGCTGCGTTTCAACTTCAAAATCTTGTAGCTAATTCCAAGAAGGTTCAAAAAATAAGAAACAACTTGGATTAGATGCCAATTCCATTTTTCTTCCTACTATAATTTAATGAATTGTTTTTCAAGGAGTTTAGCTTCTCCCCGCAAATGCAGTCAGCTGTCTAAAGGTCCTTTTTATGAGCAAATTATCTTAGAGCATCCCCACGGCAACTCAACAAGTGGCGCATACCCGGAGAGTGTCTCGGCCTGGCCAAGTGTATTGCCCCATGGCTAACATAGACAAGCAAAATTTATGGCCGACCGCAACCTATTAAAACAAGCAAACAACCAAATGGAGTGTCTTGCAAGTGGCATAGTATGGGGAAATTTCATCTTGGCTCTATTATTCTAAGGCAATTTTTAAACATCGAATGTAAATGTAAATGTCTTGTCGGTACAAATGAGGTGGCACTCTTGGGGGCCATGTTGACCCAGTTTGGCGTGTCCCAAGCTTGAGCCGGGGTGGGATGCATGCAACACATTATGCCTGGGTTCATTGGTTGGGCCCAACAAACAGGGCCTTGGTGTCCCCCTTTGCCACTTGAGCTACGGGGATGCTCTTATAGTCACGTTCCCATTTGCTTTATACAATAAAACCTCCCTTACTCAATAGGTCCCGGACCGGTTTGACAAAAGTTTATTGGCTAAGAGAGGGTCAGATTTAATCACAACTTGTGTGATATGGCCCCGTCCGAGACCAGTCTCACAACATTGGTTTATAGAGGTTTATTGACTAATAGAGGAGCAACTTACAGAGGTTCAATTGTATCTTCTCCTTTTTATTTTTTTTCATTTAAAAAAAAATACATACAGAATTTCATTCGATGTACTCTATGGATCTTTGTTACCCGACCCATCTGCTTGTGCATGTAAAAATTTGAAACTAACTTGATCTCCTTAATACTATTTGACTCTCTTTTTGTCTACCAACTAAAGCTTAACCCATAAACAACACCAAGGCCAATTTCTAGTCGATGAATGAGAGAGCATCTTTCTATGTAGGACATAAGTGCAACTATTCATCCTCGAAATTTTGTGTGAAAAGGGAAGATCTTCTACAGTCCTTTGAACTCCATTGATTCTCATGGTATCAGAATTCATGATTTCCACGGTGCCCCACCCCTGCGTTTAAGGGTTAAAGCTTAGGCTTCAAGTTTTAGAATCCATGTTTTTTTGACATTTCCATTTGCCTGCTCCACGTTCATTAAAAGTGGAGATAAGTTAAGATAGAATGTTCCCAGACTGCTTGTGCTCAGCTCAGCTAGGATGCCTGTCAGCATTGAGCTTGCGGAGATTCTTCCATAATTTAATTTGAATCCCAACATTAAGTTAAGCTTACAATACAAATCCTTTGCCACTGAGATCTTCCCAGTGAGCTCACTGACAAACAAACATACAAACACTGATTGAAGGAGAGGAGAGGAGAGGCGAGGAATGCATTAATATATAAGCTTATGTAGGGCAGGGGTGAACTGACCCCTCGCTCGGACCCTTGGGAAAATGCTGAATTTTTTTCATTTTTTGCACATGATTAAATTTGCAAATTTTGAATTCATATTTGCAATCAGAGGCCCCGAATTACTTGGGAGGGATGTATACTGTAAACTAATCAAGCACAATATAGGGGGCTTTTTTTAAAACTTGCACCCTTGGAATGATCAAGGGAGGGCCGAGTGAGAGGGGGTAGTTCACCCCTACCGTTAGTTATGTAGGGGCCACTCATTTTACTTGTTTCCATACGATAAGTTTAGACTACCAAAAATTGCTGCAATTTAAGATATTTCTAGACAAATTCCACTCAGAGCCAGTTGCGATTAGGGGTAGTCACAGCTTCTCAAAGAATTCGGTTTTATCGGAGAATTCAACGTTGACGAGAGAAACAAGGAGCCAATGGGGAGCCATTGTGCACGAAGGAGGTGTGACACCCCTTTTCGGTGTGACGAGCATGGAGAATCAAAACCTGATAATCAATTTACTTGCCAAACTCAGTGGTGGTAATTGTGCACAAAATTTGGTCCAATCTGATTGGTTCACGAGACTTGTTGCCCTAAATGATTGTTGCTTGTTGATGTTGCAGCGTAGTAGGAGGGGTGAAATATAGGTATGAAGCATTAAAAATTCCTCGAGGAAATCCTCGAAAGTGTTGTTTCTTCACCTCCGCCACAAAAGAACGGCACTCCGAACTCTCCAAAAATTCCAACTCCACCTTCTACGTACAACTAATGACTGTGCACCACATGTACATTCTCGAGAATTTGAGTGGACATCAAGAAGCTATGACTACTCATATTGATGGCATGGACCTTGAGGTTCAAGAGGTCAAGGCACCCTCCATTAGAAGTTGAAGGACAAGCTACCCTTCGACTGAACCTATAGCCTCTAGCCCTTGTAAATCGCAAATAGAAGGTTGGAGGGACTAGACGAAATCTTGGAGGGATCTTTTACAGGAAAAGAACAAATGAAATAACTACTCCCCGGATTATGAGCTAACAACAACTAGGTACTGTAGCAAGCTGAAATTGATGTCAAGCTTAAATTGGAGGTGAATTGGTCATTGTAGCGAGCTAAGATTTGGGGCAAGCTAACAACAACCAACCATTGTATTTTGGGGAGAACTGGAGCTCAATGAAAACGATCAAATGATCGGACTAGACTCTAAGCAATTGTAAGCAATTGAGACATGTCACCCACTATGTTGGGGGTTCCTTGTGACACCGACCGATGGAGACGCTCTAAAGGATCATAAGGCTACAAAGTAGGTTCTACAACATTGTTTTTTTCACCTAAAGGGTTAAGTTAGAGATTAATTGCTTAGTGCCTGTAGGTGATTAAGTATAACCTTGGAAGGAAGGATAGGCCTATTACCATTGATTTCAAGCTTCTTTGTTCATGATTTTGTTTGTTGCCATTGCTTGCACTCTAGATAGGAATGGAAAATTTTGTATCTTTACTTTTTAGAGATGGAATCATATGTCAAATTGAAATGATATAGTTTTCAAGTTTTAGGGGAGAATTTGAAATTACTATGAATTTTCTAAGAAAAAAATGAAAAGAATCCCTATCAAATACTAGATGTACTTGAAATATATTGGGTTTTTACCATAGATGTATTTTATAGTGCATGCTGATCATCAAAATTTAATTCGTCACTTAGGTGCCAAAAATGGGATTTATGTATTAGGCTTTGACAAGTTTGGATCACCTTCAGTTGTACCAATCACTAAAACACTTTTTTTTACAAAATAATTTAATTTATGTCAATCTTGACCTTTACATAGAGTAATATCATGGTATAAACCAAAGTTAATGTGTTATTCAAAAATTTAAAAATCATCAAGCCATGATTATAGGCTCAAAGTTCATATTACTATAAAATATTGCAATTGATGATCTATTCAAAATTTCTAGGTAGTATAGAAATTGCACATGATTAGCTTTGTTTCATTAGTTGAACTAAATAATCTCATTCTTTTAGCCAAAAATTACAAAAGAGCAAATATCAAGAAATGACCAAAATACATTATAAGGCTACTTTCTAGATTAAGTATCTTCTTCAAAAAAACGTCAATGATACCATGATGAGGGAACATGCAACATTATTCTCTAAAACTATATTCAAGCAATTTCCAAAAAAAAATTAGATGCGAAAATACTTCTTTATGAATCCTATAGTCTTAGATGAAATCATCAATTAGACACTTGGTGACCATGGCGTCCTTCTTGGGTAAAGAAATTTAGAAAATTTAGTGGAAGTGAGGGAGCCATCACGTGTATTCCAAGTCCTACAGTAGTTGACATTCTCACAATTGCCATGTTGCATATAAGCTTAGCTCTTAAAAAAACACTCTATATTCCCATTTAGTTTTCCATGGTAATACACATTTTTTCAAAAAAATCATATTTTTCTTGTATAGTAATATACATCCAAAATTTAACTTCATTTTTTATAATTGTGAACTTTAATAAATTCATATGATTTTAAAGTAATTTTTTTGTAAAAATTGTAGTAATTACCAAAATTCTTATAACAATATGGAACTTTGACAAAATTAGAGATGATAGCAATAAACATTGTGGTGTATTTGGTATAGTTCATGAACCTCACACTAAGACAAATTTAGTACATTAGTTCATAAATGGTGTATTTTAAACTTTCAAGATGCTACATTTAAAGCGTCTCAAAATCATAATCATAATAATTTTGGAAAAAAATAAATAAGAATAAGAAGTAGATTAGTGGAACTACATAATTTTTTTAGTCAAGCTTCAAGACATTTAAAGTTAAGAACTATGTCAAATTTAGGTTTGGTTCTAAAACTATACCCCTTAGGTAGTTTTTCCTCTAAAGATAAGTTCCATTTAGACTAATGCCAGACCGGACAAATTTTGAATTGTCTTCTATTCTTTGAGATAAAAAGCAATTCATATCATAGTAAAAAATACAACACGATGCTTCATAAGGATCTCTTGAATTATCAAAGTAATGATTAGTAGAGAAATAGGCGTGGTCTAACACTTTGGCCAAGGACCATGTCATTTTTCATAGATGAAAAGTCCACTTGGAATCCTACATGCTCAGAATAGTAAACATGTTGCTAATTCCTAGGAACTTGTGTCTTGACCACCTTGACATAAGCCTAACAAAATTCTTGGAGACCATGAAAGTTTAAACTCTTACAATCATAGATTTTGCCTATTTAGTTGATCTTGCAATTCACTATGGTGGATCTAAAAATTAGAAATATGACTTGAATATACATCCAATGATGCTAGTGCATGAGCATAATCTGAATGCAAGCATATCATCCTTAAGCTTAGGTGCAAGTAGATCCCATGCAACCATTAAAGGTGCTTATAATGAAAACACCTATAATATAAGTATACATAACATAGTTACATGATAATTGTGGAGGGTGTTTATAATATAGACATCTACATGATAGGTATCAAGATTCCTAGGCTCATGGATTTGGGCAAGCAAATAGCAAGTTTGATACTTAACATTTAAAAAAAAATTAAGTAAACATTATTTGGAAAATCTTTTCCCAATATGTATAACAATTTAGATTTTATTGAAACCTTATCCAAAGCCTCATACAATCATCAAAGCCTTGACACACGCAGCAAAGTGACTGAACTATTGAGTATCAAGGAGAAATAGAATAGACATGATTATTTGTGTAGGCAAGTTGTAAATCCAACCTTGTAACAATGGCATTTATGAAAAAATCTTAACACATGGTCAAATAAATTAAATAAATTTTAAGGATTCCAAACCCAAATTTGTCAAAAACAATTGACTGGTGGGTGTTGACCTACTATTTGGCAACTTAGTCAAAATTATATAATTTTTCCATATGCCAATCTTTGAACATCATATTAGCATCATTGAACATGCTACATAATTTGCAAGTTTGCTCTAAAATAATTCTAATAATCCAATCATAGCTAACTTATCACACTAATCTTACATCTACCTTTGTAAYCCTAACCTTTGACTAAAATGATTTACAATATCAAAATTAATTTAATCATTCTACTTTAGAAAGATACATTTGGGCTTGTGAGTCAACCAAAAAGTATTTAAAATGACATAAATAGATTTTAAAAAAATTATGTTTGGATATCAAACTATTATATCACTTTAAATAACTTGATGAGAAAATAAGTAAAATATTTTTCACCTCAAAATTTTATTATTGAATGTGCAAAATTTGCTTAATCTGCCCAAGGCAATAAACAAATTTGGAGTGGCAACTAATTTTCCCTACCTTTGATTTGGAGTTGGAAAAAAGGAGTTGTGTGGTTCCAAACAAGGCTATTTGTGTGCACAAGGTCTCTCGATCAAATTGGCAATACAACATGTTGTGCATAGTTTCACAAGAGTCCACTACCATATTAAACTGATGTTCCATCAATTCCTAGATAAGCTTGTAAGCAAATTTATTTGCTTGAGATTTTAGAGAAAGACACTTTGCATCAATAGAATTTATTAAGAAAAATTAAAGTGTTTAAATTTATTCAAAAAACAAGTCAATGCTACAACCAAAGAGCTTATAGTAGTGTAGCTACTTGTTATTAAAAGATGACCTTCAATTTGACTTTGTAATACAAAATTAAGTTTTCAAAGCTTTTTACATTCATCACTAGAATTTTGGTTGCACTAATTTTTTTCAGTTCAATCAAACTCAATCAAGAAAAATTCACACCAAGGAAATGACCATAAAGTTTTGAAGTTTGAGGTCCCAAATTTAATTGGAGTATACTTGCAAGAAGGAGGCAAATCTTCTCCCTTAGGGACATGACATCATATCCTAATGATAACAAAATTTTCATCCACGAGGTTATATTTTTCAAGAACATTAGATGTTGAAACAAAATAGTAARGTTATTTTAACCTTACAAGGAAGGTTGTGTCTTTTTTATCATTGCTTTCTCTTTTTTGGTGTAAACAAACTCTCAACCATAGAGGGTACTTCATCCTTATATGTCTTTTATATTAAACTTTTTTTTAAGCTTGTAAGATTGAATTACATTCACCTTTTCTTTATCACCTTTGGCATGAATGTAGTCAATGTAAATATCATGATAGTAGTAATTGCTCTTACTTTTTGTTTTGCTTCATACAAAGTAACCACACCTAAAAGTCTTTTGAATATGCATTTTAGCATAGTTCCATTGCCATCAATTGGAGGGGATATGTCATTGGGAGTCAATTTAGAGGAATTTAAGACTCTTTGTATGTGCAATAAATCAACAACATAAGAATTTTCAATGTGTTCAAAATAGTTGTGTCCAAGATAGACCCTAGACAATAGTTAAATCCTAAAAAAAGATTGACCCGAGACTATCATATTTTGAGGGTGTACAATTTAGAAAAATAATTGTGATGAGACAATGTTGCAAATATATTGCAATGAGATGTAGTTGCTTTATTGATAGCTGCAATAAGATAGAAACCCCCATTACCTACGAGTGCCCCATAGCCAACTATAGATTGACTTATTTCCAACCAAGGTTAGAATGTTTTTTTTCCATCTTTTCAAGGTTGGGACTAAAAGTTCATGATACATATTCCAAAGTAGTGCAAAAAAAAGTAGGAAGCAGTGAGTGGAAAAGTAGTTTTTTGAATGATCAGAATTGGAAGAGTCTAGAGATCGGCTATGGGTCAAGAGCACTTTTTGCCTTTCAAAATTCATAGTAATTTCAATTCATGCGATAAAATTACCAAAGTTTTTGCAATCCTCATCATTTTTATCAACACGCCTCTGAAGATATTTACCTACTTTGCATTTCATTGCTTCAAATTTGTCCAAATTCCTTATTTGGTTGATTATAGGTGATTCTACCTTAATATTCTAACATTGCCAAATACATAGTTGTGAAATGAGGTTGCCTATCTAGTTGCCTTATGATTCAGCACTTGTCCTCATGGAGGTGCATGCAAATTTCTAAACCAGTTCGGAAACCAGTGCACCCACCTATGCCACAGATATGGTTTTGGGTTCATGAAAATTACTCCATCCATCTTCGCCTCTACACTAAATAGTGAAATTAGGTTGCCTTTACAATTGGGTTGCCTTATCCCAAGAAAGTTACTCTATAAGCCATCAAAGTCAACAGATATTTCTACAAATACTTCCAATTCTACACATGGAGGTTCATGAGTCCCAACTACACCAATAACTAATTCAAAAATTATAGTGCATTCTTGTACATGTACAGTAATTATTTACATAGTGTGGAATGTCGAGAAATTAGTGAGGGGCAACCTAATTTCACTATTCAGTGTATCTTGCGTTGCGGCAAGCGGTGACAAGACATGAGAGACCTCTCACCATGCCTTGCCCATCATCCATCCATCCCTATGCGCTATGTCAAGCGGATTTTGTTTTGTTTCGTCTCTTCCCGTCATGCCACTTGTGGTTGGGGGTGTTATAATTTAAATTTTACAACTAAATTCCGTTTCATTTGTGTCAAAAAAGAGTAAACAATTACCACATCCTTGTACAAAATGATTAAATATTTTATAAAGTGTCAAATGTCAAGAAATTTAGTGAACAACTACATAATTTCAAGGTACRCATCAGCATGTACAACATGGTGATGGGAGCATGTGAGAATGAAGGTCACCGCAAAACCCAAAGGGTTAATAAGTTTACTCTCTCAATTTGTTACTCTGCGCATCCCCAAATGTTTTTTCCTGACCTCTGCTCTAAGTTAGAGTACCCCCTTSTTCTCATTATCTCCTAATCTCACTCTCAGTCATTATATCAAATTTCTGGCCGACGGCTAACCTTACAAAAAAACTCCCGGGCATTATAGTTTCGTGCTTGGGTTTCCCCACATCCATTACTACTTGCCCGCAAGCCCCGACGGCTGTTCCAAGTTGGTAATTACCGCTCTCTGGACTGTTTTTAATGTTCCTCCAATTCAATTTTCAAATCTGGTCTTACTAGCAGACTAAGCACAGTGTCATAAGCTTGATTATGGTTAGTAGTGTACCCCCTGATTAAGCAGCCCCCTAGGGGGACCTTCTTGTCAGTTTAATTAAGTGTAACCTCTCAATTAGGATCTCCTCCAGTTGGCTTCTCGGCTTCCCAACCAGGTTGATCAGAAATTCAGAATGGCCTTAAGTTACCGCTTAAGGTAAACATGTCAATTACCAAGCAGATTTGCTATCTACTTACCTTGGGGAAGTTATTTGTCAACTTATTTATTTTGCAGAGATAGGGAAGTTGAAGAGAAGCCATTTGCAAGTAGAATCAAGACATTCAGACAAGAAATGAATTTTCTGTGATTTTTCAAAGTTTGTGGGGACCAAATTGGTAAAGTGTGGGGAAACAACGGCTAAACCACATGCTAACATGTCCGCTCTCCAAGTGCATTGTCATGATGCTAAAGGGTTGCTAAGATTGTGGTAATGGGTAGGTGATTGATGCTAATGGGAGGGTATGGTAGATGTTGGAATAGGGTGATTGATGGCATTGAGTTGTTCTACCTTATTTCAAGGGAAAATGACTCCAAAGGAATCAAAGCCTAATCAGTGTGAGTTTACTATGTATATAATTGCATTCTCATCCCATATTGTATCTCTATAGGTCAGTTTTTTTAGGTTGATGCCGAAATATTTACTTTTCACAGTTCAAATAATTTGGCAAGGCAGATAAGAATTTGTTGCCTTTTAGTACTTTCTCCTAATTTTGGATTTGATTCTTTCTATTCATGTGTAAGTGTGTTCCTTTCTCTAATTTTTCTCAAGAATAATTTTTTCATACAAATAGTTGTAAATAATTTTTTCTAATTCGATGTTTTCCAAATTTTCCTGATTTATTTACGAAAATGACCCACACGTAGGATAGTGGAGATTGTATCAAAATACAATGAGTGTGCACATGGGACTAATACAGGAGACATCAGGCTTCAAATGACAATAAATGGAGCCGTGAGGTCAATACCCATGGTGAAGGAGTCTAAATCTACCCAAAATACAAATATATCCAATTACAAAATTTTGAAATGTTATACCTCGATATTGAATTCTCAATAGATTGATTTTTTGATACTCAATGACATATTATATAACACAAAAGATGTGCATCTGAATGTTTTCTACAGACTTGTGCAATTGAATTTTGAAAAATATCATTGATGGATTTTAGATTATTTTTATGTAAAACCATGAAACTTAAGCAAAATTGGGATTTAGTGTTACATAAGGATGTAATGTAAATTATGCATGACAAAAAATGTCAATTATTTTTTAACCCCTAAAGAACCAAGCTACGTTTTTTGGCAACATAGAAATTTTTGGCAGCTCATTGCAAATGGAGTTTTTGTATTTTTTTCTTGAATTCTTCACATACGACATGGACAAAGAATATCTTTTGAAGGCCCAACAATTTTCATAACTTTTGATGACTTTTCATAAGGGCCAAAATTATTGTATGATATGTAGTTTGACAGTTTGTATGATAGCTAGTGTTTTTGAAAAAAAAACTTTTTTCAGAAACAAGATTTTGAAATTGGTTTTGTAAATTTATATATATGTGGAACGCTTTGAATCCTTTCATTTTGATCAATGAGATGAAAGTTATGAGGAGATTTAGTTTGTAGACAAATATGGATACTCTACTCTAAAATAGACTTTGAAGTCCTTTATTAAACTCAATTTTCAATATTTTTTGAAAAAAATAAAACCACATGATGTAGGTTGTTTATTACAACATTTCAACCATTGGGATTGATATTTTTCAATTCCATAACTAAATTCTTAACAATTTAGTATTTCTAATCATTCTCTACTTCGTTCTACTCACTATCATTTTCCTATATGTTGTACAATTAGAAATGTTAAAAAAATTTCAAGCTTGTAGACAACTTGTTTTGAAGGATGAATTTAAGGAAGCACCACCATTTGATACACTTTATCATGCAAATGTGACCTTGTAAAGTACTATTGTTCAATTTTTTGCAAGGCCAATTCTTATTTTATGTCAATTCAAATGGTGATATCTTGCATTGAAATTGATGTTTTTATGTTACAAATAACACATACATAGGATAGATTGTGTTGAAATCATCAAAGTTTTCTTCTAGTGATTTGAAATTACTTAAAACAAACCTAATTTTGTTAATGACAAACAATACATCAAACATGTGATTTAACTCTAAAGAATAGAATCAAAAGTATTCAATCATAAATAGTGACAAAACAAGCATAGTCATGGGATCAATCTATCTTTGTAAGATTAAGAAAAATATGTGTGTTTTGGTCTAAAAGGCAAGATTCGTAAAAAACTAAGATGCACATATTTAGTTCTTAAGTCCCTTATAACTAACAAGGTAGAAACAAAATTATACCTTAAAAGTGTTGGTGTTTATATTTAGGATAATTGAACAAAGTGCTCCAAGCCAATGGTTTCACTAAAAATCCTAGGGCCTAGTGCTCATACAAATGCCTCTAGAAAAAATCTACATTTTTTCACAACTTTTTTTTTGTACAATCACTTGTTGTATGTTACATGTATTTAATGTTACAACAAAGATTTTTTTCATGGAGTGCCAAAGTGGCGGTATAAAATGTTATAGTACTTTAGGAAATTTCAAAATTCATCCAAATATTAAATAGGAAATTTTACATTAGCACATATCATGTGTCCATAATTATGTTTTCATCCTCAATTTGGCAATTTTATAGTGATTCAATGTTTCATGGCAAAAAACTTCATGGTTTGCCACCATTCTCTAGCCAAATTATATTTTTTGGTGCAATGTGGCACTAGAAAAGCTCCCCCCTCTTTGTTACAACTAATGTCTTGATGTTAAATTTGGTGTCAATGTAAATATAAAAACAAGTGAACGCTACAAAGATGTACCCGAGAACATGGGTTTTTTCTTGTGTGCTTCTATGGCAACATTATCTTGGAAATTCTAGCATCAAAAAAATGGAGCTCAATCCCTCATCGCCCGAGGTCCAACCGTGGTTAAAAGCATCATCCCTTGGCAAGTGTTAAAAGTCTAAATTTCAGTCAATCATGAAGATCACAACCGTACAATATTGTATTGTGCATGTTGTAGATGTTTTGGAAAAAAATTGGGGTGATTTGACCATATTGATTGAAAGATTATAATGTTTCAGTGTTGAAAAAAGATGCTAAAATTTTCTTAAAAACACATTTGGAGGTGAAATTTGATTTCTAAACCGATTCAAATGAAAAAACTTTGAACTACAAGAAGATTCAAAACTAGAATATAAACACATTGGTGAAAGAAAAAAATCATAAAAATTACTCATTTTGTCTGCAAAATGGATTTGAAATGTCAAAAAGCAATGAAAAAAGTAGCAAAAAATCACATTTGTGGTTGAACCTCCTTCTACTAAAATGCTTCTCAATCACTCATAATGTCTTAGATGGATCTGAAATTTTAACCACACAAACTAGATTAGTAAGAGAAACTTTTCCAACAAAAATTATAGAAAAAAGATCATATATGAAGAAGTTATGAGACGCGGTAGTTCACTAAAATACAAAAATTTATGGATTTTGAACTTCGGATTCCTTTCAAACATTCAAAACAACTTGGATTGGCATGAAACTTTTACCAGAATAACTATACCTTTATGGTAACAAAACTCAATAGGATTTATTGAAATCGGGCATTGGATGCAAAAATTACAATCCCCCAAATCGGCAGCCATCACAATGCAGTGTGTTGAACCTAAATTGAACTTGAGAACTTTAAATGACTTTCACAAATTCAATACGTCTTTGATAGATATGAAAATTTACCATAGAAACTAGCCTAGTATGCGCAACTTTTCCAATAAGTTTTATTGAATTCAGTCATTGGATGCAAAAGTTACAGCGCTTCAAAGTGGACTGTGAGGACACTTTTCATTCCCTTGGACGATGAGGGGTTAACCCCTAAAGGACCGGCATGGGTTTTTGGGCTACATAGAAATTTTGGGCAGATACGTGTGGCTGGAGATTTGCCTATTTTTGACCCAAATTTTATGGGCAATTCGGGCAAATTTCCATTTTGTTGTAAATGGGCAGTCCGGGCAGATTAGAAAAAAAAAATTCAGAAAAAAATATCGATGTTGATTTTCTATAGTTATATATACATGGAAAGATTTGAATCATTCCATTTTGATCAATGAGTCAAAAGTTATGAGGATTTTCTGTTTGTAGGTAGTTACAGATTTTATACTCTAAAATAAATTTGAGGTCCTTTATCTTACTCAATTTTCAATATTTTTGGAAACGGAAAACTTCTAGGATGTCAATTGTCTATTACAACATTCCAACCATTGGGATTGGCATTTGTCAATTCCATGATTAATTCTTAACAATTTAGTATTTTGGATCATTCTCTACTACTATCTACTTACTATTTTTTTTTCGTATATGTTGAACAATTCCAAATGATCTGAAAATTTTCAAGCATGTGGTCAATTTATCAAGGAAAAAGAATCCAAAGAAGCACCACCATTTTGAACGTTTTTCCATAGAAAAGTAAGCTTTTGAGATGCTGCTGCCCTGTTTTTCACAAGGCCAAAAAAATGATCTTAGTAAATTTAAATGCTTATATCTTGCAATCCGCGTGGTGTAAATTTCTAAAAATTTTACCACATGTTCTCAAGGCAGCATACTACAAGATACTACAATTATATTTGTCAAAAAAAATTTGTTTCAAAAATTTGATACTTGTACTAAAAATAGCAGCTTGGGAGCAGTTTGGGTGAAAACATAGTCATGGAATTTTAGGGGTTAAAGCATCGTATGAGTTGAACAAAAATGGAGACCCAACTTTTATTCCAAGTTCCAACTATCATTTGTATGTATCAAGAGAATATTTTTAATTAATTAAGCATCATTATGGACAATTTTTTTGATTGTAGATTCCATGCTTGTAGTGCCCCTAAAATGTAATTTTTTTTAAACTTTTGAACCATTTTTTGTCATTGTTCTCCACACAATTTTAAGTATGAAAAAATTTGGAGTGTTGTTCTTCACAATGCAAAGCTCCAAATCCCACATCTAATATATTTTTATTCACTTTCTACAAATTAAGGAGGTTGAGATTTGGTATCAAACTAGGCCTTCTAGAATTGGGAAGTGAGAAGTAGTGTGAAGCTACCGTAAAAATGATTACACTCAAGGAATGTGAAGTATTGGTCCCTTGGAAAATCCGATTGTCATGAATAGCTCAAGATGCAAATAGCCTTGCTCAATGTGCTACCTCCCAATTATCTTTGTGCACTTTAATAATGCATTTTAGATGTAAATTTTTTCCAAATTTTGATACCAATTTAAATTTGTTGTTTGGATCATTTTCGTTGAGAGAACCATTGAACAATCATGTATGAAAAAAACTCAAAAGTATCAACGTAATGCTTTAGTAACTTACCCTAGTAGTCCTAGTTGACAAAAAAATAATTCTAAAACCATGCATCTAAAATTTTGAGGAACTTGTTATTTGGAAGACAAAAAATTCTAGCAAGATTTATGCATTTTCTAAGTCACTTTTCACAAATTCAATCCATAAAGTATTTGAAGGCCTTTCATTTCATCAAAGACCATCCAAAACTACCATTTTATTGCAAAGAGTAAAACAACTTTACAAATTGTTTTTTTTCCATAACCAACCTTAGGATCTCAAGTTTGCTCGAGTAGGATAAAAATGTGTGGAATTTTTTTTAGAAACTTTCAATGCAAAGATTGTAAGATATTTGCATTTGAAGTGAAGAAAATGTATTTTTCCACTTTGCATGACCAGAACATGAGACTTTGAATATTCTTAGCTTAAATTTTTATACTATTGATTTTGAATTTCTATTTTTTCATGTTGAAGAATTGAATTGTGTGTTAGTGATTTAAAAAAATAAAAAAATAAAAAATTTTCACTCATTAAAAAACTACTAAGTTGAAATAGGTTCAAGATTGAAGGAAAGCTAAACCATTTATAGTTGTGAGATGGAATTGAAACACACCAATCTTAACAAGTAGATTTTTCTAGCAAAGATCTTAACTTTGCAAAGTTTTTTTTTTAATTATTGTGAAAATTGACTCTAAGAATGAATTATGCAAGTTTTTTTTTTAAAAGGATTGCTCTAATTACTTCAAAAACAAGATTGTCTTAACATTCACATAAAAAATTCAAATAGAATGAATCAAAGCTTCCCGCATGTAGATAGAAATAAAATATTTGAGGAAAAAATTTAAGTTTTTTTTCATTTAAGGTTTTGGGGGGAGGATGCCTGCCAAACTAAACTATGAGCTTGCTCTGTCATAGTTTTTACTCTTAGGCATCAATTGAAATGAAAAGCATATTTCTAAAAAGCCAATGTCTTTTTCTATCTTATAAAAAAATCCAAACATTCATGACAAATATTGAGAATGTAGGAGCGTGTTGAGATTCCATTTTGTCCCATATAGGGACAATGGGACCTAATTTAGGGGTTAATGAATAATTCAACAAGAAATGTCAACTCTAATCATTGGGTACAATATGAAAATGTACAATATGAAGTTTGAAAATTATTCACTCAAAACTCATTGTCATTTAAAAAAGAATGACAATAAAAAAAAAGGTTATTCCTTTGACTTGATTTTGACYGTATTTTAGAAATGGCTTGAGAACTTATAAATGTTTTGTTTCTTCAAGCAAAAACCATTTCAACGTTTTTTTGGCATGTGCACCACTTGAGGTATCAACTTGTATTTGACCATTTTTTTTGCAAAGGTAGGACCTAAACTTCAATTTAGAATGAAGACAATTCAATGTGATTAGAATATATGCAATCATGTCTTGTTCTATTCTCAAAAGATTACAAGTTCAAGCAAAATTCAAATGGAGTTGATTGGATAGAGGATGCTCTAAGAACATTTGGAGTGTCAATGACCAAATTTCACTTTAGCAACCATGATTGGTCAAGCCAACTCTAATTTATGACTTTTACCGTTCTTTTGAAGTGATTGTCCAATATCTAAATTTGAATTTTCATATGTTTGTTGATAGTGCTTTTGGATGCACTTCTAATGATACAACTTTCAAATTCTACTAATATACAAATCAAAAGTTAAAAATACATTTGGAGGGCCAATATACAAGTTGGATTGAGGATGTTCTTAAAGCGTTGCCACTGGGCCTTGCTAACGGCCTCAACACTGCTACTGTAGTCTTGCATTGCCACGTTTGTTTAGAGCCTAACAACTCTAGGCTAGTACCCCTTTATGATACAAGTTGTGCCGTTCCTCCTATCATTCCTATATTTGCTTAATAGAAGAGGATCTGTGTAGTGGGTAATTTTACATTTACACTAACTTGATCAACCTTGACTATGGTTTCAATGGAAGAGGTGGAGGCTAGTGAAAGGCGTGAGAAGAAGGGGAAGGATTGTATGGAGGACTTTAACAGTTGGTTGGTGTAGAGCATTAGTTCTTCAATGCACTAATATATCTCTCAAGATAGAAGGTGCCTTGCCACATTTTGATGCCATGGTCAAATGGAGTGCAATTGGTGGCAACGCTCTTAACGGTTGAATTATCATGGTTTCAATTTTCATAACCCATTTCGTATTACAAATGTTAGCCACCAATTCGAGAGGCAATTCTATGGGCATTGCAGTGGCCTTTAAAGGACTTCGAGGACCAAAAGTTTTCGATGGATGACTTCATTGTTCAATGTGAAAACAAAGGATGCACCTATTAGTCCAATAATTGGAACATTTTAATGACTACCTTGGTAATAGGGGCCTGTCCTTCAAGGGTTAGTAAAGGACTATACTAAGTAAGACCCAACAGGYTCCTTTCTTATTAACTTACAGTAAGTTAGTTGGCCTCCAATTCTGGGGGCAGTTCCTTTWTAGTGGACATGAAACTTAACTTAGCTGCTTCAATAGCGGATAGAATAGGGTTGACTAACTTTTAAAGTAGTGGTGGATTAAGTCACCTCTACATTTGGTGGAGAATCAAATAAAGCACTGCATGACCTTCTCAGTTGAGAGCTTCATTCAATAGCATTTGAATTGAATGTTTCCCTTGAGCTTATGATTGGGATGTTTTTCTCAGAATTTGGAGGTCACTATGTCAATGATCATACGGTCTTATTGTTTTAACTTTATTGCAGCTATACTAAGTAGTGAAATTAGTTTGTCCCTCACTAATTTCTCAACATTTGGCACTGAGGTAGGAGGTCCATAGAGCGCCCATCTAAGGGCTAAAGGTGAATTTTGGCAAGGTGAAACTGCTTGAAATAATTTTCAGTAAATTTTCCTTGAAAGACAAGTGGAATTGGCATCTAACCCGAGTAGTTTATGAGCTTTGTGGAATTAGTTATGGATTTTTGAAGTTGCATGAAAGTGCATTTCAATGGGCTCTAAAATCGACCACAAATGTAGACTGCTTATACATTGGAGAGTGCAAAATGTACCTCCAGAACCTGATTGGTTTTCGAACCTGCTTCATTTTAGGACCCCTTAGCTTATACAAAGTATTTATGGCAACTGTACAAGAATGCACTATTAGTTTGAATTAGTTATTGGAGTAGTTGGAACTCAAGAACCTCCATGCGTACAAATGGAAGTATTTGTAGTAATATATGTTGACTTTGATGGCTTTCAGAGTAATTGCAGGTGGGGGTGGGTTAAGGCAACCTAATTGTGAAGGCAACCTAATTCCACTATTTAATGTACACAAAATAGTGAAAATAGGTTGCTCCACACTAATTTCTCAACATTTGACACTATATAAATATTTTCAGTTAAAGTACATGAATGCACTACTTTTGAATTAGGCATTGCTGTAATTGAGACTCGTGAACCTCCATTTGTAAAAATGGGAATATTTTTAGGAACATTTATTGACTTAGATGGTTTGTTATGTAACTTTTTTTATGTAAGGCAACCTAATTGTAAAGGCAACCTAAATTCAATATTTTATTACATATTGAAGATGTTCTACTACCACATAAGGTAGACATATCTGTTTTTGTCCCTACACCTTATTCCATCCTTATGTGCTTATGGAGTACATTCTAGAAAACAATTGTGCACCGATAGTACATGAGGGAAGAATTCTTAAAAGGACCGGAATGGGTATGTCTACCTTTGAAGTTTGAACATCTTGGAAATCCCACTTGGGCTAAGTCCCATACATGAGTCAAATCGATGGAGCTGGAACAAGATCTTGCAGATGATAAAAGTGTCCCTACTTGTATTTTTCATTTGCTCATTGTTTGGTATGTGGCATTTTTGTATATAAAATCTACCAGTTAAAAAAAAAAGGGGGAAAAAATCCTTGAAGATAAAAAAGAAAAGATGGTTTATTTGCCGTTCTCTCCCGCTCTAGTTTTTTACTCTCTAAAATTTAATGGCATAACCATCAAACAACCTCACCAATCTTGAAACATGTTAGGAAGGTTGAAACAAATTCAAAACAATGACACTACCACAACATTTGAAAGACCTTGAGTCCCATGCACTCAATCTATGTAGCTAGTAGGGTAGAAGAAAGCAAATGGCCTCAAACAAATAGAGAAACAATTTTCAAGCATTACGAATGTCAAGAAAAGTCTACAAAAACAACATGATCAAAGCAAACAAAACTTCACCTATGGAAAGGTTAGAGAAATCTACATTTTGAAGTTAAGGCACATTGAACTTGCAATTGGTGGAGATATTCACTGTGAAGGAGGATACTTTGGAGAGAATAAGTTTATTTATGGTGGGAGATCTATAACTGCGTGCAAACTAAAACTCCTCATTATTTTCATCTCAATATGGTCGAAATTATAAAACTATTTTTAGATTATCTTCAAATGAATTTTGAAGAAATAGCTTCAGAAATTCACCACAAATACAATTTCTATTTTTAACATTTGAATTTTTTTTACTGGTCAAAATCATGGTTTCTATTTATTTGTGAAAAAATGCATAAAATATGGTAATGACAACATCAACATTTTCTCCACGTAGTAACTTTTTACACTAAGAATTTCTAAACACATTGTGCTATCTCTCTTATAATTTTTGTTTGACTATAGCGATTTAGTTCTGAAAATAAATATAAAAAGGCAACCCAATAATTTTAAAAACTTTAAATTTAAAAAAACTATTTTTGCCTGAAAATCGTGCCCAAAATTGGGCAATGACCAAAAAATGGTCACTTGAGCACTTAGGGGTTAATCCTTAAAGAACTGAGGCACATTTTGGGCAAAAATTGTCTAAAACTTCCAATTTTTAGGGCAACAAGAAAAAAACTAAAAACGTTAGTTTTTTTTTCAATATCCAATTGTACAAAATTTACTAGACTTTTCTTGGAATATGTGGAATTTATATTAAAAATATATTCGAATTTTTGCAATTTTTTTGTTGCCTAATCTCCCTATGTTTGATTTTTTTGGTCATAACTTTTGTTCCCGGGCATTGATTGTGAAAAATTTTATATTCCCACAAAGCTTATTAGTTTTTTTTTTTATCTTCAGCAAAAGTTTCAAAAAATCACTATGAAAATGTAGCCCATAGGTACCAGCTCGAAATCCCATTTGTCCTTCTAAAGGACAACAATCCTTCAGAGGTTAAAGATGACTTGTACTTTCTCGTGAAATATATTTTCATGAAATGATCTACTTTTTCATCAAAAAAAATTAGTATTTTGTATAATATGATGCCTAAAAAATTCCCAAATTCAATAAATTATAGCAACAAATTTAATAGCAACAATATTCACCCTTTGTAAAACTCTCTAATGAGCACTTCAGATTCTAATAAAAAAGATTTAGGTTTTAAAACATTACCAGAGAAATCTCACAAATGACACGTAAATCCTACATTTGAGTGTCATCAGAGTGGTCCGGTGAGAAAATGACCGGAGGCCATCAGTTCCATCAGAGTGGCTCTTCCTGGATGTTCCTGACTAGTTCTGCATAGCCATGACTCACCACCCAATGATACGGATTTCCTCCAAGCTATACAAAGAACTTGATTTAGAACCGGCCAATACTTTTCAATTTACGAGGTTTGGAGATTTCTCTTACTTAGTGTTTTGACAATTGGACAATGTGCTTCATTTCTATATGTATAAGTAGAACACTATAAGAAAACTGCGTTTTGGGTGACTGTTGAAAAAAACATGGACTCCATTGATTTCTATGCGTTGCCTGTCATCATTGATGTCGTCCGAAATACGTTTTTTTTTTAACATGGAAAAACATGCCAAAATTTCCTGAAATGTCAAGTAAAACATGAAGATTTCTTGTGATGTCACTAAAAATCGGCCAACTCCAAATTGTTGTAAGTGTGGCACGTGGAGGGGTCCACAGTGCCACATCAACTTTTTGTTGGGCAGTTCTTGCCACGCGGACTTTTTCTTTCAAAAAATCAGGCTGCCTAGGGCAGTGACGTGGACCCGTGAAAAATGCTGACGTGGACCCCAAAAAATCTGACGTGGCTCTTCCACATCATATGCCACGTGGACAGTTCGAAGAGGGTTTTGAGTCCGCTGGCTTGTTTTTTGTGATGTCGTACACAACGTCACAGCTTGTTTTTTGAGACGTTGTATACAACGTCACAGTGTTACTTGGGACATCAATACAAATGTCATCTTGTCATGCAAGATGTGGTGGTTCATTTGCAAAATACATCGTACACTGTGGACCATACATTATATACAGTACACCATTCAAAATACATCATACATTGTATAACATACATTATATACCATACATTATATACAATACACCATTCAAAATACATCATACATTGTACACCATACATTATATATAATACATTGTATAAAATACATTGTATAAAATACATTGTATAAAATACATTGTATAAAATACATTGTATAAAATACATTGTATAAAATACATTGTATTCAAGTGTTAAGGATAGAAATTGTATTTTTGGTGAATTTTTGAAGTTATATCTTCAAAATTCATTTGAAGAGAATCTGAAAATAATTTTATAATTTTGATAGTACGGATAACTTCTACTTTTTGTGCTTCACATAAACTTATTTGATGCAAACTTCAAAAAAGTTAGAGAATTATTTTTTATAACACATTTGTGTTTTGTCCAAACCCCTTGGGCTTTTAAGGGTTAAGAAAAATGTAGAGTAGATTTTGAGAAGCTATAAATTGATTGGAATTGTACATGCCGGGCACTATAACCTCATATATTTTGATTGACAGGCTTTTTAGATTCACCATGCAAAAAGTGGATTGAAATTTTTTTGTAGTTTTGACACCCTTTTGGTTAAACATTACAATCTTTCAACTTATAAATGATATTGTTCTGTTTTCTTTTCCAATGTAATCTCTAACATGTCTACTTTATATTTGCACAATTACAATTTTAAGAAATTGATACAGTCTATTAAAATGTTGTGTTTTTGTTCAACTTGGAGCAAATTTCTAAAAGCTAAAAATAGGCATTGTGCATTTAGGGGTTAAAGAGACCTGTACAAAAAAAATTGTGGGATATTTATAATCTCTATTCATGAGAACTTAGGGCTGATTGTGGATATACTTATTTTTCAATGTTGTAAAAAATTTTAGTTTATTCATATGGTGTCTAAAAATGCATATTTAGCATGTAATAGAATATTCTATTTTTTGATAAGATCTAGCAAGAAATTGACAATTCAAAAATAGAAACAATGTGCAATTGCATATTTAGACATGTTTAGGTGCAATTACCTTGACAGAATCTAAAAAGATGATATTTTCTAATGCTAATCATGCAAATGAAAGATATAATGTTTGAAGTGAAAAAAAACTTTCTTCATTTTTGCAAAACAATGTCAACAAACTTTGGGCCCTTTTAGAGTAAAATTTTTGCTCTACACAAAAAGTGTATTTTAAACATTTGTAAGTATATGGTTTTCGATTCATTCCTAAAAAAATTTAGGAGTAAATATGGAGTCTAGCTTACTCTAAATCGCCCTGCAATGCAAGGACATTAAGTGAATTGACAATACACTAGTCATCTTTTGATGATTTCTTTTACAACAAGAAAATAATTTATTATTTGAAATCCAAGSGGCAAAATTTAAAGAATGACATTTGAAATATGTGTAAAAAACTTCAATAATTTTGATTTCACGGATTGCAAAATAATAGTGTTTGAAGTTAGAAGAAGATGCCTTTTCTTTAAACCCTTCCAATATGGCTATCAAAGTTTGACTCCTCTTACTATAGCATGTGATTTGAGGCCTAATTTAAAATAAATAAAAACTATATRTAATATAATATTAGTTAYAAACATGCCGAATTTCAAAAGTTGATGAGCTTATTTGCAAAAGATTCCCAAAAGACTCCTTATTAAATTGACTAAGCTGCTCTTATTTTTCACCGAAAAAATRTATATTTAATTTTTGAAAGGTCATGAAATGCATATATGTACCATTAGAAGAAGAGTTAGTAATAAAAGCTTTCCAATTTAACCTGATTTTCYGGCTTTCAACAAAGCTTATCCATTTCTCTCGATTTCATATCTAAAAGATTGCACTTATGTGTTTGCTTTGGAAATGGTTCTCATGGAAAAATAAAGTATTTTCATGATTTTCTCCATTGACAATTTAAACATGCAAGTGTTGACTTGGAGTTATTTGTGATTTTCACTTATCCAAAAAAATAGCATTCAATAATTGTAAGGTGGATTGCGTGATGAGTTTGATAGCTCTTCATTTGAACTTAAGGTTTTTGGGAGTTCATTTTAGTATGCTAACACAATTTTTAGTTGTTCATGTCACCTCCAATTCCAAGAATCTCTTATATGAAAATTTCTCAAACATTGTGGGAAGGAGCAACATCCAAAAAATAGGATATATATATTTCTCTTGTTATAATCACAACTTCTTTGCATACAAAATTGGTGTACACACTAATAAGCAAGCTCTTTAAACATCTATATGGTTCAATTTTGAAAAAGAATCAATTTGCTTTAATGGAGATACATATAAGCCTATGCTCTTTTTTCATAGGAAAAGCACACTTGGAAAGGCTTAGGCGCTTAAGGGTTAAATAATAAATGTTTTCAAAATTTCGGCAATAATAAGCCCTAAAATTACCTTGGATGAAGTACTTTGGAAGAAAAAAATAAAGAACAATGGCATTAAGTTCTACAAATAAGCCGWTGTGAAATTGGATTCATTCCAACTTAATTGAYCACATTCAACASTACACTAAAGCATAGTCCTCATAGTCACTCAAATGATATTGTATACAACCTCATAAACTCTTGAAGGTTTAGGAAGCTCAATTTGTGAAAGGATATAGTATTTTCTTGTGTATATTTGACATAGAAGATATATAAATGCATGTATTCAATAGTAATAAAAGTTTGTATCCATATYGAGACCAATCCAATGACATAAGGGACTCCCAATTYGGATTGTCATTGTGTCTCCTATATGTTTAAAGAGCCACAAAATGGTCACTTATTCTACATGTATGGAGCCTTATTTGAGCATACGAAGGTAGAGAGGCTGAAATGACATCCAAGTCAAAGATGATAATTGTTGAAACATCTGCACAATGATGTAGGACTTGCCATATTTAYTTTTACACTTAAATTATTTTTAAAAGTCCAATATAGTACCATATATATTGTTCCACACATATCTCTAAGAAATTAATATACCCATACCCATTCTGAACTCTATCTCCAAATGCATTCCTATCTACATTTCTCTAACAATTTAAAATTCTTGAAATATTTTTCAGTAAATTTTCTTTGAAAGACAAGAAGAAACAGCATCTAACCCCAAGTTGTTTCATACTTTTTAAGCTTTGAGGAATTAGTTATAAAATTTTGAAGTTGAAATGCCATGGGGCTCTAAAAGTGACCACCTCCTAGAATGTACACAATTTGTACATTTTGGTATATTGAAGAAAGTAAAATGTACCTTTGTGTCATGTTCAGTTCAAAATTCCCAGTGGAAGTTCGAGCCTCCTATCTTACAAGTAGGAATTGAGCTTGCATTGGGTACACTCTCACTTGGATGTTATGATGTGAACAATTACAATATTACATCAGGAAAGGGCATGGTGTTCATATGTGGTTCATATTATTAAGTTGGGATCAACAATCAATAGTTCCCGACAATGCTTTATTGGTTTAGAGGATATTGCATTGGGGAGATTCTGTTGTAGAATATGTACCCTCCAAATTAAGGTAGGAGGTCTATAACGGAGTAGATTCTAAAACCAACCAAGGCTCTGGAGGTACATTTTGCACTCTTCAATGTACAAGTAGTATACATTTGAGGAGGTGGTCGGTTATAGAGCCCATTGAAATACACTTTTTTGCAACTTCAAAAATTTATAACTAATTCCACAAAGCTCCAAAAAATATGAAACGACTTGGGTTAGATGCCAATTTCACTTGTCTTTCAAGGAAAATTTACTGATAATTATTTCATGGACTTTCACCTTGCCAAAATTCAGCTTCAGCCCTTAGATGGGCGCTTTATGGACCTCCTGCCTTACTATCGAATTAAAAATTCGGCAGTAAGTTCATGGAGAATGATGTCCACAGAATGAAGGTTCCAACAATTCATCAACACCGGACTGATTTCTGTATCCAGAAAGATTCAACTGCAATTTTCTGCACAACAAGATTGAGTTGGGTAAGCTTAAGTTAGTTGTACTGAAATTGAAAACTCAAAATTAATGGCATGGATGACATTCCTAACCATGTAATGTAGCATGCAAACTGAACTTCCCTTACCCACTTGCATTCATTATTGCAAAAATTTAGTGGAAACTCAAATCCACTAAATTTTCAGATAACTAGTAATTTCTCCCCAGCCCATGCCATGTGTACTGTACAATGTAGTCAACAATTTAAAGTTTATATAGTACTTAATTTTTTTAATATAATATGATTTAAGTGGAAAGACATCAGTATGGCATACTTACAGTACTCTAGGCTACTTGGACATGGGCTGTTGAGATGTTAGATGGAAACGGGGTAGTTGGATGAGAATAGGGTAGTTGGATGAAAATGGGGTAGATGGATGAAAATGGGGTAGTTGGAGGGTGTTTGGAGAATTTCCAACTATCATGTAATTAACCCCTAAACGCCGCCGCCGCCGCCATTTCCTGGTCGATGTATGAGAGAGCATCTTTCTGTGTAGGACAGAAATGCAACTATCCATCCTCGGAATTTGTGGTGGAAAGGGAAGATGTTCTACAATGCTTTGACTTCCAACAATTGTTTTTGGATTCTTTTAGGCCAATGATTCCCACGGTTTTAGAAATTGATGATTTCCAGGGTTACCCAGGCGTCATTCAAGGATTAACTGATGAATAGTACATTGGTTGCCTAGAGCCTAATTCGAAAGACCTTTGATAATATATTTGACAAAAGTTCTAAAGATTGGTTACTAATGGAGGAAGAGTTATCCTACATTAGTACAAAAAATCTTCACTTGTCGTAAAGCCCAATGCTATGAGAGAATTCCCGCATTTGCTAAAATGGGAAATTTTTCTCACTAAGCAGCCTCTACCATTGTCAAGCCAAATCTTTTAACATTTTAGCTCCCATATCCTTTTYTGAAGTTTTTGCTTACATTTTTGTACAATTCTATTATCTTCTCAATTTCCTCAAGTCTATTGTAGAGAAAGGTTATATTTTAATAGKTTGTATTCAAGCCACACCTTTGGGATTAATAAGAAACTACAAGTACGGTACATTGAAGACATGCCCCTGAAGTAGTACCTCTAATTCATCATACAAAATATGGACTTTGGAGTGCAAAAGGGTTAAAGTCTCCACAAATGACATATAAGTTGTTCCAGTATTGCAAAAGTAGCCTCTACCTAGTACATTGTTCAAGGATGATACACGCAAAACTTGAGGAAGCTGAAATCAAGAGTCTGGAAAACCAAGTATTGTGTCCAAAATTTTGAGAAGTTTCTGAGCCTGCAGTAGCTAGACAGATTAAAAGCAAAGAAAAGTTAGAATTTGTTCGTACTCAATTCACTTCTCAGTGGTGTCCTGTCTTCAGTCACCCGGGACTTGGGACTTGTCTCGTGGAACTTTACCATCCCTCGGGATCTCATGTAATTTGCTTTCGTGTTATGCGAAGGGACTCCGCGTCCCCGCTCTGCCTTTTTGGCTTTCACAGCAGTAGCTAGACAGGTTGCACACCCAGCAATATTTGCACACGGATAGGTTCCGCAATCAAACACAAAATTCCAGGTCAAATTTCTGGTAGTGCAAGCAAGATCAACYTTAAAACATTTACATAATATGCAGCAATCCTTCCCCTACATATCTTGAAGTACCTGTACACACCTTTGCTCTGTTATGGAGCCTTACAAGAGAGTTTACAAGAAATTATTTTGACTAATTGCTCCACAAGCACAAGACACAGCAACACCATAAATATGAAGATCATACCTGTCAAGTTGCAGACAAACCACAGAACTGCCAGCTGGAATTCACAAATTAACGAAGAATAGAAGAGACTAAATTTCAGTCACGTGCACATACAAGGCATCCACAACTGGTTAGAGCAGAACATATTTTCTACTAGTCGCAAATGGCAGCAAACACAACCAGTAAACAGAAAAACATGGAAAAGGCAAAGGAAAATGGCTCAAATGCTGCATCATATATAATGTCGAATGACAAATGATTGATTTGCCAATTTTCAATTAATGAAGAAGAAAGAATGTGCTCTAGTTTCAAATGTGAAACTAGCCACAAACTMACACAACACTCGAGAATACTACGCTACTTGCTCTCTGGTTTGTGACAAATCCTTGTCACAAARCTTCAAATAATGTGTAAATTACTAAGAGGCGACCAATCACGCTTAGCAACACAATCAGCGAATCCCTCTCTGCACGGAAGTGCAACAGTTCTGCAACTCGACAAGGAACGTTGCTTGTGTTTTTTCTGTAAGTACTGCTAGGATCCCTTGCTCTTGTGCGCCAGCCATACAGCTTAAAAACGCTTGAAATCTTCACTGAGAAAGTCCAGGAAAAGACGTTCCAGCAGTAGGTTCTCATTACAAAAGGAACTCTGAACCAAACGCCGAGCCAGCATCTCCGTCCAGAAACGAATCCAGACCAATGCTCGGATGATGGGAGCAGAGCATAGTCGTGAGCAACGCTATGATAGAAGAGCAATACGTTAGTAAAGCACACTACCATCATCCCATCCCTCACTGGAGGCGGAAAGGCCATTCAGGGGAACAATCAGGAGCTTGACATTCCAGCAGCAATCACTGTCCTCGCGGATTAATCATAAAGAATGGTTGAATAAGAAAAAATGAGGGCATCTCGCTCGGCGACATGCACTCTGAATCGTTAGAAGAGGGTCCACGGACCTGCCACAACATTTCACATCAGTTAGGGAACAGTCTCCTCGTACTAGATCTCTGTGCATTAAGACGCTTTGAAACTATTAGTGCACATGGGTTACGATGTCGAACTAACAAAAGAATCCTCCCGGCATTCCTTCTGATGAAACAAGAACTTCAAGAAACCGTACATGGGAAGGGGCGGATCCGAAACCGTACCTGGAATGTAATGTAGCGAAGACACCACATTGGGGCAATCGGAAAAAAATGAGTATGTCTGGATGGCCTTGTGCGCCGTTCACAACCATAAACCAACACCACATCTTCGAACGCAAAGCAATCATGGAAAAATAACTACAAAAATAGAAGCTCCAGCCATCACACCACACATCGCCCCTACAGAGTCTTGAAGAACGCTCAAAAGAGGTAACTCGGGGACAAGCCCAAATCCTGCTGACTCGTTTTCTCGTACGCAGAGGAGCACGCCATCGCCATTCGACTCACCCCGCGCGCTTTCTTGGGAGCAGGCGGGCAAATCTCCACATCGACATCCGGTATTCGGTGATCCGTGTCTTTGGGCGTTGTTCGATTTCAATAAAATTTGTTGGAAAAGTTGCGCATACTAGTCTAGTTTCTATGGTAAAATTTTCAGATCAATCCAAGAGGTACTGAGTTTGTGAAAGTCATTCGAAATTCTTAGGTTCAATTTATGTTCAACACATTGCATTGTGATGGCTTCAACTTTGGGGGATTGTATCTTTTTCATGAAATGCTTGTTTCCAATAAAATTTGTTGGGTTTTGTTCCCATAATGATCTTGTTATTGTGGTAAAAGTTTCATGCCAATCCAAGTTCTTTTGAATGTTTGGGAGCAATTCAAAGTTCAAAATCCAAAAATTTGTCCATTGCAGTGAACTTCGGCGGCTCATAACTTCCTCGTATATGATCTTTTTTCAATAATTTTTGTTGGAAAAGTTGCACTTACTGATCTAGTTTGTGTGGTTAAAATTTCATATCCATCCAAGACATTATGAGTGACTGAAAGGCATTTTAGTAGAAGAGGTAAAACCACATATGTGATTTTTTGCTACTTTTTTCATTGTTTTTTGACATTTCAAATCCATTTTGCAGATACAATGAGTCATATTTATGATATTTTTTTTCATCAAAGTGTTTGTATTCTAGTTTTGAATCCCTTTGTAGTTTGAAGTTTTTTCATTTGAGTTGGTTTAGAAATCAAATCTCACCTCCAAATGTGTTTTTGAGAAAATTTCAGCACCTGTTTTCAACACTAAAATATTATAATCTTTCAATCTATACAGTCAAATGACCCCAAATTTGGTCCACAACATCTACAACATGCACACTTGGAGTAAAATTTTTTGGAGTAAAATTTTTTTTTTAGACAAAAATGAAGATTTTGAATATTCATAATTATATGATATTAGGTTCACTCATAAAAAATTTCAAAAGCAAATATGGAGTCTAGCTCACTCTAAATCAACCTCCAATGCAACGAGGTTAAGTACATTGGCAATACACCAAAAATTATTTGATGATTTCTTGTGCAATGAAGAAAGTTTTTATTTCAAATACAAATGGAAAAAAATTAGAGACAAACATTCGGAACATGTGGAAAAAAATTCAAGAACTTTGACTTTAGATATTGCAAGATAATATAGCTCAAAGTTAGAAGAAAATGTTATTTGAAGCCACCCCAACATAGCTATTAAATTTTGACTCCTCTTCAAATATAATATGAGAACTAATTTTTTTTACTATTGTAAGCCATATTTTATTAGTTACATGATTGCCAAATTGCAATAGTTGATGAGAGGTTTTGCAAAAGATGACCAAAAGATGACCAAATTTGCTTGGCTGCCAAAAACATTTACAGTAGCATAACTTTGATTTAGAAAGGCGCATCCCCTATTTTTTGAAGTGTGCATTCAAATAAAATAAATGAGTTGTAACAATCAAAACTCAATTGCATGATTAAACTTCAAATTTTTTATGGATCTTTATCAAATAGTTTGACTATTGATATTAATTAGAATGTCAACTTCATTTAAACTACTATTGAAAATCTTATATTATATTTTTTATATGTATTGAAATATTCTTATTGTTATTAATATTGTTAAGCAAGTATTTTTGTTCTTCATGATTTGTATGAAATACTAATTTGTAATAATTATGTTAGATCTTCATATATGTAGATGGAGACTTATACAAAGATTCAACTAGAGAGTGTCATATGTACTCCAATGTCTTCTTCAATAAAATCCCAAGGCTATTAATAAATAATTGAATAATCAATAATGAAAATAACATTATTTTTGGTTAACAATAATATTTAAATATCATATTTGAATGATAAATATTTGATTATAAAATTGTATGGTCTCTTTTTAATATTTGAATGATAAATATTTATCATTCAAATACATATCATATTTAAAAAGATAATATAATATTTAAAACACAAAAATATTCTTTTGTCCTTTGAATGTTATCAAAAGATGTAAAAGAACCGTAAAATTATTGTTTATCATTTAAATTTAAAGTATAAAAATAGGATATGATTCATCTTCCATACTATAAATAGATTTACTAGTTCCATTTCAAGCATTTAAACTTGGCAATTCAAGATGTTTTTTACTTATTGGGATTCTTTTATAGTGAGCTTTATGCGGATCCTTCATTATTTTGATGATAAAATCCATACCTCTTTTTGTTATATTTTATAGAATAAAAACAATTATTTAATGTCATTTGCGGTGTAGTAGACAAATTGTCCATATACATGCCATACTAGTAGAAACATGATCTATGTAGATTGACCCCTAAAAGTGAGAATGACCGTTGAACGTATGCAAGTGATCTTGGGTAGGTGCACTTGAAGTCATTTTTTAATGATGTTCTTCAAATTTTGATACAATAGGTGAACATGTACCACTTTTTTCTTGTGATTGGGTGCTTAAATCAAAATTTATATTGCCTTGAACTTTTAAGGTAACCCAGGCAACATGCACAAGAATCCTCCAATAACTTTGAAATTTGGTAGGTATGCAATTTATATGATAAAAGATGAAAATGTGCCCTCCCTTCCTCCCCCCTTAATTACCACATGTAGTGTACAATTCTCATTCTAGGAGAAGATAAAGTCTCTTGGCCTTGTTGGGCAAGGTTTAAAAAAAATTCTTCTAACTTCAAGCTTTATAATCTTTCAATTTGTCTAATTAAGTTTTTTGATTTTTTTTCTCATTGTCCAAAATTGTGGCAATTCTTCATAATTTAGTTTTTCTGTTGATTTGGTCGAGTTGATCCGGACACTTTTTCACAGAAATCTATTGATTTGGTTACTTTTTGATTTCAACAAATTTCTATGAAAAAGTGACTCAATCAACGCGACCAAATCAATAGAAAAATTGAATTTTCTACTAGTAATAGAATTAATTGCAAAAAATATTGACCATTGGATTTTTAGATTATAACAATTTAATAATTTATTATCAACTTATAGACAAAAAATGTAGCTTTGGAGGAAGAAAAACTATAAAAAGATGAATAATGTTTTTTAACCCCTCYAAAAAAATTGGATTTGGAATCAAAGGCAAATTTAGTATTTTGTAATTTAAAAAAATAAAAATAAAAACTATTTCAAATTCATATACATTTCCAAACAAAAAGGATATCAAGCTAAAATTGACCATACTGTATTCTACAAAAATTTTAAAGTTATTATATATGCATTAATTCTTTGAAATTTAACAATTATTATTATTGTCATTTGGAACATCTTCAAAAAGTTTGTAATCATTCTTATTAGTTTGTATTCTTGATCACACCAAATCGATCCTTATATTTTTAGTTAAAATTGGTAAAAATACAACTTTGGATTTTTTTTCCATACCCAATCTGTTTGTGTTAACCAAAGACGACATTTACTAAATAAAATTTTATATACTTCTCACATTGGAATTTTAAAAATTGAAAAATGCAACAATCATATCAGTCTATTACTTAGTCACTATATAAGACCCTAATTTACAAATTATTGAGATTTTTTTCACCCCACCAAGAATTTACCATTGAAAATTTAAAGTAGACACATTTTGTTTGTTTAATCCTTGAGGGCTTAAAAGAACTATTGATTGGTCGTTATAAATATCAACACACTTGGGATTACTTTGATAGCATGAAAATCCTATTCTTTCATTTTTTTCTATTTATATAAGATATATTCACATCAAAGGGGAAGGGGAGGAAATATATAACTCAAAATGTAATGATATTAAATTCCAATAGAATTATTTTTACTACAAAAAGAAATCTTCACCCTATTCAAATGAAGCAAATGATTTAGTAGGTGGTTAGTATATAAAATTTTTGAAGGTAATATTTGCTACCAAAGGGTTACAATCTTCAAAATAATAGAACGTTGAAGGGCATAATGAAGCTTGATTCACATTTATAAAACAAGGAGACCATTTGACTGTGGTCGTTGCTTGATTTTGGGCCACAATTTTGAAAAAAATCAAAATTTATTTGTTTAGAATTTAAATTTTAACGTGAATTTTCATTGTATGATTGTATCTTAGATTATTATTGCTACCAAATCTAGTATTCAAAGTCAACAATTTAAAAAAAAGATATAGTAAATACTATATTTAAAAATTATTTGCAAGATTTTTCATGCAAAATTTATAGAAATATGAATATTTCAAATCTTTGGCATCTTTTTTCAGAGATGTTTTTTTTCAAACCTAATCACTGAGTACAATACAACCAAAATCTTTTTATAGAAGGTCAAAAATACAAATTATTCAATATTTTTTGAGTGCTAAACATTACTATATTAGGATAGAATAATAATTTTTAGGATATCAAACATTTTTTTTTGTCAAGGATAAGAAGAATTGTTAACTGACCAAAAAAACAAAAACTTGTATTGTTTGTTGAATTTTTAAATTTAAATGCCTCAAAAGGATTTGATAAAGATTGTTAATTATCCAGTGACTGAAAGATTATTTGGGGGCTTTAATAAGTTTTGGGTAGGCAAATGCAATCTCAATTTGTGATCCTACCTTTGTAGTTGTAATTTTGCACATAGATTCACTCAAGGATTGTCTTGAATGGAAGATAAATTTAATAGAATTTGGATCCATGGTCACATATTTATATATAGTTTAGCATTTTTTTCTCAACACAAGCAAGTTAAGTAAGGAGAAATATATTTTGTATTTGAATTATGGCGAATTTCATTAAATTGGTGGTATTCAATGTGCCATTTTCAACCGCGCGATTTGAATTGTAAAATTGATATTTAGGATAGGTACAAATTTTCAATCATCTATGACTTATGTACATATCAAAAATCTATGACACATTTAGATTTCAGACCGCGCGGTCTGGAACATCTAGGATAGGTATAGATTCCAAAGATCTAGGATAGGTATAGATTCCAAAAATCTATGACTGGTTTAGATTTCAAACTACTCTGTCTCAATTGTAAAAAGTGCCGAAATAACAAAATGCTGCCATTTTAATGAAATTCGCCATAGTTGTCTTTCTTAAACTTTTTTTTATAGATTTTCAACTAAATTCCTGAGTTGAAGATCTCTGTCAAGGGGGGGCAAACAAATTGTTGATTCTATAATTAATTAAACACTACATGCGAAGATGCAACTGTACTGATTGAAAGTATGCTCTGCGAGGGTCATGTTGCAATTTTTGAGGACCTCAAGTTATTGTGGTTGTGTATCATATTGACCTAATTTTCAAGGTACAAGGTTGCCAAATCATGCTTTTTTCAAAACATCGTGAATCTTTGGCGGGTGTTAGATATTGGCTGGCTTTTGCAAAAGACCATGTATCTAAAATTTATGTACTAGAATACAGACAATTTTGCTGATAAATTTTTTGTACACTCATAGAACAAGGTGGTGGTCTAATCGAAATGTGGCGAGAAGGAAAAACRAGATCAAGCAAAACAATGTTTCTGGTCCGGAGTGCAATGCAAGAAAGTAGTACGCTCATGGAGGTGCGCCAAATGACAACTSATTGTTGTATCACTCTCTGTCATTTCGCTTCACTTCTTATTTTGTAAACTCTTGAGGTTGATGCGCAGTTAGCGCACAATGTAATTTATCGAACTTTGACTATGCAACGTGCCTCCGTATCAGGATTATACGTTGAAGTAGTAAAACCCTCCCTCTTATTAGGATAACAACTTGCATTTAATAATAATCAGAAGGCTTGGGTGTTGTGGTTTCTCCAACTCCTGCCATTATTGTACCTGGGTAGATACATGTTCTCTTGTGGCAATTGTCATTTGAAGGAAATATCGAATTAGCTCCAGATAACTAGCTGGTTCCAATGTGGTAGCGACAATCACACCCTCATCGTTTATAAGGTCGATATTACATCTCAGATATATGATTATTGCATTCTCAAACTTTGCGTACGAAACCTAATTGATTGTGTTATGTCTTGCTGCATGCAGCGAATACCGGATGGCGTAATCTAACTTAGGCGGTTTCCACTTCAAGATGKAAGACCTAGCCTCGTTTATCCAGACTCTGAGTGAGAAGTACGGTCTCCTGGACTTTGGAACTGACAAGGCCGACAACGTAAGTGCTAAMCACTTGCAACAGAAGTACACGCGCTCCACAGATGAACAAAACGTCCATGACCAACAGAACGGCGATGGTTTGGGTATGGATACCAGTTGGGAGTGCTTGACATCTTTCCTCAATAAACATGACCTTCAGTACGTCAACATGCATAAATCTCGCACCAAGAAGTCTTCGACATCAAAACTGCGAGAGCTCAGTGATCAATTGTCACACGACGAACAAGAGGACTTCGAAGAAGCCCAGAATTTGAACCGTCCTGGCTCGGGCTCCTCTGGCCGAGCTGCCAGCCTTGCGAATACCATGCAGACCTCGGATCTGATTCAAAATGCCTCGTTCTTGGACGAGCTGCAAAACCCATCTCTCTCAGAGGATCTGCAGAGTACGGGAATGACCAAGAGCCGAGATTCCTTGGACGACGACGATCACGGTCAGTCATCGTTGCAGGAGTTCCTTGCTGGTAACGGGGAGAAGGACGTGGACGTTATAACATTTGCGAAAGAGATGGGATTGTCAGGCTTCGACGGGGATCCACAGAAAGAGGATGCAACATGGCATGCGAATTCGGATGCCTGGTTTCGAGAATTTTGCTCTAAAAGAAGAAACATAAGAAGCTCTTCGCAAAGATCGGGCAGAATGGATACGAAAGGTGCRGAAGAAGTGTGCTTGGATCGAGGAYTATTGGCCCATGACATATTGACGCCCAATGATATCTTGTTGTCAAGCGAGAGCTCTAGCCCACCTGCAGAAACAGAACTTGACGGCCAAGTAGAGGATTGCAACTCAGCCTCTGCATCGCAATGTGGAGCTGATGCTGATGCTGCCGTCATTAGATCTAGATGTGCTTCGCCTGAGGGTTTTGCGGAGGCCCTCGAGAGTGTTGAGCGAGGAAGGGAGAGRGGTGCTATTGTAAATGCCAGAGTTCAAAAAATGTTAGAAGAAAGCGATAACCACCATGGCCATGGATGTCAGCATGCAGCGGAGAGCGCCGGTGGAAAGTCTGTAAATAGAGTGCGAGAGGATGCTGGAAAGTTGTCGGAGTTGCGAATTGGAATGTCTGAGACTGGAAGCGTTGGGTCGCTGAAACAGAGAATGGCGGACATGGACGATGGAAACAGATTGCTCCTGAGCCAACTCGACAAGAGTAGGTCTCTCCTCAGTCCCTCCAAACAACCCGCTTTGTTTAGATCTCGCTCTTCAGTATCAGATAAAATTGAATCTCGGAGACAACCAGCACAAACTAGAAGGTCCAATGCGGAAGTCGGAGATAGGTCCGATCAGGATGATAACGWTTCCGTAAGGCACCCGGATGAAGGTGGCAGCATGATTCTCTTACGCCATGGCCAAGAAAAGGTCTCGTCGCCACATGAGCATGATTTTCACAAGGCAGGCTCATCTAGGGGCGAGCGAGATTTCAAGCCTGACAGTAGAGCTTCACCAATTCAGATGGCGGCAAACTCCTCTCATGGCGCCAAATCATCTTACAGTCCAGATCAAAGAAGAGGGTCTCCAAGAGATCAAGAAATTGACCATCAACCAAGCATTTCTCCTTCCGTTGATCAGATGCATAGATTTTCCGTAAGGGCAGATACATCWGGGGATCGACAAATACGTCGTAATTTAAGAATACGTATTCCGAATTTCCAGCCAGCTGCAGATCAGCATGACACTAGGAATCGTGATGGGCAAGGATTGCCAGAGAATCAGGAAGGTTTTTACAGCTCCAGGGATACTTTGTCACAAGGTCATCAATTCAGTAGGCCTCATGCAGTTTCTCCAAGAGATAAGCAAAGCGATGACGAGAGGGAGGTACTTGAGGCAGGCCAGCCCGGCTTGGTTCGTTCTGGTGAAGACCGCCAAAACGATGACGTTTTTTGTGCAAGAACTAAGGAATATTACAATTTCACGAGATCTTGGGAAAAGGATTGGACCGAAGTGGAGGAGGAAGAAGTAATTGAGACCACTGATCCAATTCCCAGCAGGAATTCAGTTGGTCAATCCAAATGGGAACGGGTGAACAACGTCTTATGTCAAAACGGGTTTGCAACGGTTCGTTGTTTGAATGTTTCGGCCKCCGACTTTGAAGAGGATTGTCATCTTGTGCTTTCAGATATCGTCAGTAACTACGAGCGCCGAGAGAAGTTAGTACAGGTAAGCTAATGAACTGAAATATCTAAAACAATCATTTTATCAGRCTWCAGCATGAAGAGACGAAGCATACCCAGCAATGCGACATTGCGGAGACCACCTTATGTTTTTAATAGTTTCTAACAGATGCTTGAGGAGTATCTCATGCGTCAGCTGCATCTAAAACAGGCGCTGTTAGAAGAAGGTGATGAATTGCGGCAGGTGGAGGAGCGAAACCACATGCACATTCAACAACTGGAGAGCGAGAGGGACGAGGCAAAGCAAAAGTTAGCAGTCATTGAGCGACGAGCGGAAATTGCAGCTAAAGCTGCAGAGCGCAATTACTGTGCACTGCGGCGAGATTGTCAGAAGTTGGAATCTTCAAATGCCAACCTCATGCAGCGATGCAGGTACTTCCATGTCGCACTCAGGCTCTCTGGTTGTCATTTGAACAWTACGAATTGCTATGACCTGCAGAATATCTCTTTTTTCCGTTGAATACCAGACTTGACCCCACTAGTGGTGACCTCAAATTGTACTTAATTCGTAGAATGTGTATGTACACCATATGAGAATGGAAACGGCATGTTGTGATTGTCGTACTACATTTGAAGTCATATAATTACGATACTAGGATTTTGATTCCACAAATAAACGAAACCACATTTTCTGATCGAGACGATTCCTACCAGAGTGTTTCAAGGTCGAAGCTAGATTCAGTCTATGGAGACATGCAGTTATTTGTAGTTTTTATTTTCTTTATTGACGAGACAATGTGGTGTGAAGCACGACATCCTTCAGAAATTCTTCATCCAAATGACATATTACTCTGCCAGTTGTCACCATCTGTGGATCCTCAGTTCTATGCTTGCAACTCACATATCATAAATCTGGGGTTGATGGGTTCTGGTACAAGCAACAGCCAGTTAGAACATGCATGCCGGGCAAAAGAGCGCACTCTGCAGAAATTGCAAGACAAGGTGCGCGAATCCATGGTGAAGGTGTGTTCACATCTTTTGGTTGAACAAGCTGCGAGACAAGGAGTCCTGTCATCCTACTCTGAAATGCCTACCTAAGTGATTTCTAAACTCCGGTTCTATGGATCATATGTATATCAGAACATAGTATCTGTATTTTTAATGAACTTTATTTAGATATTTCAGTTCGGCGGGAAATGTGCTTTATTGAGGAACTACTATTTTTTTTTTTTTTAAATTTTTGCATAAGTTGAGCAAGTTTCGAGGTAAACATTCATATCCCATCACACGCATCGTGCAGGAGGATCGTCATCGGATCAACGACAAGGACGTCTACGAGAAGCTTAAACACAAGGTTGCTTCAGCCCAGCATTCAAATGGGGAAATCTTGGAGCCCAACTTTTTGCAACGAGACTTGAAACCGGCCCAGATTGTGAGTATTCTTATACTGTGAAATTTGCCTTTAGGCACAAAGATGTAGGCCTATCAAACGAGACTACAAAGAATGGCAGAATCCAGTTACAGAACTTATCAAGTTAACATTTGATCCTTCGGAAGGTCCTGTTGGTGTAGGTTAGCATTTTCTATCGTGTTTGATGGTGATGGCCTCTCAGATTGATGAGAAGATAAAGGAGATCTGCCGCTTGGAGGACGAGTTGAAAGAGCGGCCTACAATGGAAGAGGTCGAAGAGTCAATTCGTTCTGCTTCGCGTCAAGAAGAGGCTTCGGTAATTTTCATATTGATTTTTACCTACAGATTTGGCGTCTCATACTGAAAATATGTCTTTATCTGTATTTGTCTTACCATTACAAAAAATTCATGTTGCGGTCGATCCATTAGGACACTGTAGAGAGTCGATTTGGCAACATGTCTATCAAACTGTGCTGCATCTTTCATTTCATCTAGTAAAGTGTTTCGTTTTCGCAAGCGCACTGCTAGTGGAACAAACGTCATACTCATCAGCCTGAAGTCAAAGAGAGATTGTTCATAGCCGAGAAGAGAAATTATTGTTCTTTCACCTCGTAAAAAAATAGTAGACATTCTTGATGTGGTCTCAGATGCAGCTCAATAACGGCGCAGCAGATGAGAGTTACTTCGAGCAAATCTTGCGGCAAATCTGTCAGCTTCTTGAACTTGAAGAACCGTCCTTCATTGTTGTAAGCTCCAGCACTCATCCTTTTAATGAAAATCGATTTCTTTAAAGTGTTACCACCTATATTTTATCTTTCGACCTTCGATCGCGTGTTCCACCTACAGAATCGTCCCACTATTCCAAAAATCGGCACGACGCAGAAATAGAGCTTTTGCTCCAGCATCAGAGTCACAATTAGATAGTCATTCAGCATTTCTCACCCTGCGGTATGGAGATGACTTTGTGAGTCACATTCAAGTTACTAGTCTAAATGGTAATAACATTCCAAGTTCTCAATTTATACTCATCAGCACTTATGGCATTCTCAAATCATGCACTAGTAAGTGTCAATAACTTTTGTAGAATCAAAACTAAGTTGCATCGTGGATAGTAGACTGCAAATACACAAAATTTAGGTGCGAGTGACTCTGTGTTAACCAAGACATATCAATAACAGCGATTAATCAATCGAGCACTTAGTAGAACTTACTCCGCCCTCTTCGCGAGGCTGGTATGAATCTATCCTTAACAAGAAAGCTGCAAGAGATATGAATCATGTTTACTGATTGAGATGTTGTCGCCATGTGGATCAGGAAACTTTGGAGAGCTTGTTGGTCCTTGTATCAGCAGTTCCGCGCATGGAGSAATTTGTGAGTGATGTGTGTGATGTTGTCTTCTGCGGCGGGCAACACTGGTCTCTGCCCAGGTTTCTTCTATTCGCAAACATCTCAGTTTTGCGTGTGGTTGAACTTTTGAACGAGGGATAAAACTATGTGCGATGCTTGTTCATGTCCTTGACACTCTTCACGTCGGTTCACTGTAGCTCTTAGAAACAATCATACGGAAAAGGAAAAACAACTGGCATGCATGTTCAATGTGCTGAAGCCATGAAATAGTTTTTTGAATTCTTCCTTTGCGTTGTAATGGATGCCCTTAACAGTAGTGCTCATTTATTTGTGAAATTGATGTTTTGAAGCAGTAGTGATGAAGACAATAAGATCAACAGAACACCTGAAGCTGTCCCAGAAATACTGAAATCCTGGCTCCAGAAGTTGGAAGAATCCTCAGAGCTATTTACCTTCAAAGTAAGCATATCTCTCTAGTTCGGCTTCACCCCACCCCACCCCACCCCCCAACGCTGATGTTGGCAATGAAATCATAATGCGTGATAATGCATGCCAGCAATGTTTTTTTGCAACAATTAGACATTGAATGAAATGTGCTTCGTCTCGGAGTTATGCATGCGTCTCGGGGACGTCATTTTTTTCAATCTTGAGGCGTCAATTGTCATTTTCGGGAGTTAATCATATACTCAATCAGCCGTTCCATTGTAAAGCAGGATACCATGGTTAGCATGCTATGGGAAAGGGCTGACAAGAATTCAGAACCCGAGCCTGAGATTAACATTCGCGTGATGATCGGATGTGTTAAGAACCTTATTGATGTTGAGCATGACTACCTCACGACAAAAGCAACATACAGGTCGGTAACTAGTTTTCTCACCCTATCCCAAATATCTGCATGCCTCCTAACTTAGGAAAAAGTTGCAGAATATAAACATTGTTGCAAGTACTCAGAGCAGCAATGTTTAACATATTGGGATCAGCTGCTSCCAATCCGAAGTTTGATAACTTGTCGATTTTGGCGCATACATTATGAGCATACCCAAGTTACTAGTATCTTCAGCRGKKTYYTTTAGACTCAAAAAGGTTGCCCYATTTGTGACGACAGTGTCCTAGACTTAACAGTTTATTTTACAAAAAGTGCTTATGAAACTTTCCTTTTATTCAAAAATCACAGTAAAATGTCAAGTTTGGTAATTTGGCAGCTTTCCATTCTCAATTTTGACATTTTCATCAGCTTGCTGTGCCCATATATAGTATAAGCAAGTTGCATGTCATCCACAAAATTCTGCACTTCTAAGCTAGGATTTCCGCCCCCACCCCCGGCAGCTCCGTAAATCATTTCCTCTCCTTCCTTGCTTGAGGGTCCACAGCTCCTTTTTAAGAAAATTGCACCATTCTAACAAATTGATGTTCTAGTGACTAGCTAGCTGTGTTTGTGCAAAATTCCCTTAAAGACTTCGTTGTATCTGATTCATTGATTTGGTTGGGGAGGTCTTGCCAGTGATGCAGACGCTAGTGTCAAAGCGGAGCCACACAAGTTACTGCAGAGAATTGTAGCTCATTTTCAGGTCTGCTTCTTTACCCACTCTAGATAGCAAGTTTTCAGCCAATCATATGCTATACATTCTGAGTTAAGGTAGAACCACCCATTACCAACCAGTGCCCCATAGCCAACCATAGATTGACTTATTTCCAACCAATGCTAAAATTCTATTTTTTCATCTTTTCAAGGTTGGGACTAAAAGTTCATGATACATGTTCCAAAATAGTGCAAAAAAAAGTAGGAAGCAGTGAGTGGAAAAGTAGTTTTTTGAATGATTGGAATTGGAAGAGTGTAGTGATCGGCTATGGGTCTGGAGCACATTTTGCCTTTCAAAATTTATAGTAATTTCAATTCATAAGATAAAATTATCAAAAATTTTGCAATCCTCATCACTTTTATCAACACACCTCTAAAAATATTTACCTTGCATTCCATTGCTTCAAATTCGTCCAAATTCCTTATTTGGTTAGTTATAGGTGGTTCTACCTTATGTAAGGTTCTCAATTTAACATATTTTAGAGTCTTCAACAAAATTGTGTTTCTCAGGGATTAATGGAACCTATTTCGAATTTATTTGCACACATGCATCATATAGGGATATTCTAATCCCTCTCCAAGAGATCTATTATTTATGACGTTATACAAGTTGGCTGCAAGCATGACTAACCTAAATTTTGTGATGGTAGCAGATGCTGTTTGAAGTGCCAAAGTTGGAGGGCGTCATGGCAGTAATGAATTCAGTTTACATCAAATGTACAGAGTACCACAACTTTGCTAGAGCATTGAGTTCAATGCTTGGACTAGACAAAGAAGAAGGACCTAATACGATCATCTCAGCTGTTAACTCCATCATGTCGCATGGGAGAATGTAGTTAAAGAATGACGTCTTTTTTCGTTTTGCCAAATTCATGTAAAATAATGAGCCTACAACTTCTTGTGAAAAAAAACGGAATCCTTCCCTTCCAAGGGGCAACTGCCCAAAATTCCCAAGTAGTGGAAAATTTTCACAATCTACAGTGTTGCTAAATCCAGACGTAATCTTAGTATCTATAGGTAGGTCTTGACAATTGTTACATTTACAAACACTTAATCATCATATTTGTTAATGGAAATTGTACTCTCAATATATTGCAAACTAAAATTGTTAGAGATGATTAACTCCTAAAGGTACAAAGTGTTCTCCAAAATTGACCATTTGAGAAAAATCACCATCAACCCCTAAAGGACCATTGTCCCTTTGGGGCACAAATGAGATTTTGGGCAAGTACCTATGGGCTCAATTTATGACGTGATTTTTTAATACTTTTTTTGGAGATAGAAAAATTGATTAGCTTCGTGGGAGTTTAATTTTTTTTTCAATCAGTGCCCGTGAACAAAAGTTATGCCTAAATAGCCCAAAACAGGGGAGAGGGGGCAGCCCAAATTCTTTTATAAAATTTGAAATTTAATTTAATTTAATTTTTTTCCTCATAGATTATATTTTTGCCTACATGAAAAGCTTTGATTCATTCCATTTGGATTTGTTATGAGAAAGTTATGGACAATCTTGTTTTTCAGGCAATTAGATCATTTTCTAGAAAAAATAACTTGTAGGATTCATTTCTGAATGCAATTTTGACAATTTTTCCAAAAAAAAAGTTTCACATGGTTAATTTTTCTTGATAGAAAAATTTCACTGTTGGGATTAGTGCATTTTAATTCCATTTAAGAGATATTAATTGTTTAGATATTCCTTCTATCTTGTACCTACTTCTACTTAACATTAGATGTTTTTTCAACCCCGCAAGAGATTGTTTCGGGTCTGTTCCCAAAAATTGTTACCTGCACAAGGAACTAGCGACTGTTGGTCTGAAAATTTGAATTTCAAAAAAAAAAAAAAAAAATTCAGAAATCTTTGAAAGTATAAAGAAACTGGAAACTGATTTCAATTTTTTTTTTCAATTATCAATTATTAGTATTATCTGACGTGGCAGTCTCTGTGCCACGTCAGAATGCCTATGTGGCAGAGTTCCTAGAGTTCCCAATGTGTTCCCACAGCCTGGGAACTTGCAGTCTTCTAAATGGTCCAAAAAACATCTAATGCAATTTTTTAAAGAATGAAAATTAAGGCGTTTTTTCCTTGATTTCTTTTTTTCTAGTATCTCAACTCAATTCTTCACCATAAAGATTTAAAGCTCAAAACTTTGTAGTGCAAAAAATTAAGTTATAAAGGTTCAAAGTCAAAAAATCTAGTCCCGCAATGTGCTAAATTTTTTGTTTTTTCCACTTTAAACACAGATATCTTGCAATCTATGCGGTCAAAATTTCTGAAATTTTTCCAACACATTCTCATACTAGTTAGGTGTAAGATCCTATGGGTAGAAACGAAACAAAATTCAAATTTTTTTACTCTTTGCCATAGAAATGGCAGTTTTGAATGTGTTTTTTGGAGAAAAAATGCCTTGGTCCTTTAGGTGTTAAGTACTATTTGGAAGAATATTTTGGAATTGGTATTCTAATATAAGTTGTAGATTTTGAGTTATAGATTCCATCCATATGGTTAGATTCACCAATGCTTTCCGAATATGTTTTTTATAAATTTTGAAAGGAAAATTTCTAAATTCCTTCTATACTTGATTACAAGCAAAATAATATCATTTCTTAAGTAAATTTTTTTGGAATGGATTTGAAATGAGATTCTCATTCAAAAAAATTCATAGAAAATTGAGTTCACATGAACCTGCCCGAAATCGAAATTATCCCTTGAGGGGACAATGGGACTTTAGGGGTTAATATTCAAAGGTTGAATCTATAATTATTTTTTCAAACTTCATTTTGCAAGTACCTATGAATGTGATTTTTGGTATTTAATTTTTGGAGATATGATTACATGTATTCTAATAGTTGTAAGAATTTCACATTATTTTGGGAGAAAATCATGAAAATAAAAAAGCAAAGTCAAATGCTTTCATAATCAAATAATCAATTTATAATCAAATGCAATCGATGCTCATTTTAAAAAAAATTCTCCATGGATATATATTATAGTATTGAATATCATGGTGCATATTTCTTTGTTGTGTCATTGGGTAATTGTAAGAATCAATTGCTAATTTTCTTGTTTTTTGTAATATTCTTTCTTTTGGAATATTTTAGAATTTAAAAAATATTTTTAAAATTGACCAATCAATACACTTTTAAAAAAAAATTAACTTAGGAAGATAAAGTGTAGAAGAACTAAAAAAGTAGAAGAACTAAAAAAGTGCAAAATCTTAAGAAATAGGGGATTTGACGTTTTCATTGTAAAAATAAGAAAAATATTTTTTTAAATAAAATTAACACTGTCCAATTGTAATGATTCTATGGAGATTATCATTCACTTATGTAATCACCATTTGAAATAATATTTTACATGTTTCAAAATGTAAGTTAGAGATGTTCACTTTGTAGACTTCCAATCAATATGGACTTATTTATTTATTTAATTCCTTTAAACCATAGTTAATAGACTACCATAAGACCATCCTTCAAAATTTCAGTTCCAAATACATTTTGGGGGGCTAGAAAGATTACTATAATCCCCAAATTAGCAAATCTGACATAGAATCGGATGCAATACAAGGACTATAGGAGTGGTACAAGGGTAGTGTAAGGGGGAGGCATGAGTATTGCAAGAGTAGTACTTTGTGTTGAAAATAGGGCAAACCTAATATTAAAATTGGCAAGGTTCAAGTTGGTACAGAATATTTGTGAATATCTACATATGACAAGGAGGTTGTATTATGTATTGTCTTTTGAGTGGATAGTCACTCATAGGGTACTATCTTGAGTAGTGTATTTAGGGGGTGTTTGACAAATCATGGTATACAATAGCATATTTTGTATTTGTATTCCATATATGTATTTATAAATCGTATCTCTACTTGTATTTTATATTTATGACTATCTTTTATATATGTATATGTATCGCGGAGTATTTGTATCCCATAGTATCCACATCATATTATTTATTTTTCAGTATCGACAACGTTGGAGGAGGGGGCATTAATTCTTGTTTACAAGATCAAAGAAGTTTTCATAGAGAGTGTGTGTGTTAATTGTAATTAGCAAAGGAGGTGCATCTTTTTAGGAGATAGTGAATCTATTGCACAGATGGTGTCTAAAGTTTAGTGAATTTATAGTTCAAGTGTCCATTCATAAAACTAAGCCTTGAGTCAATTTATTAGTTCGAGGTTGAATTGAGCATCATAAAACTTCATTTATTGGGAAGCAATTTTCTTCACCAAATTTGAAATAAGAACTTTGTAAATCTATGTAAATCTATGCACTTGACAATAAAGTTATCAAAACGTTCAATGGACCCCATCATCTAAAAAAACCTTTGGTGCTTTAATAACTCGGTAGTGATCTAGGATGTACAATAGATGATACTAGAAAGTAGCCCTTTGACTAATACTCTCTGCTAGAGGCCATCTGCTTAAAAATGTTTTTGCTTGGAAGTAGACTAAAGTTCTATTACATATAAACACTCCAATTATTGCAAGATGACTTGTCAAAGTGCTACAATTTCTCAAAAGTTCATCAAAAATAGTCTTTGTGTAATTTGAGACTATTGAGTTGTTATTTAACCCCTGAAGTCCCATTGTCCCTTTGGGGGACAAATTGGATTTTGGGCACGTTCCTATGACCTTGATTTTTTATGAAACTTTTTGAAACTTTCTTAAAAGATAGAAAAACTGATTAGTTTTGTGTGAATATAACTTTTATTTCAATTGGTGCCTGGGAGCAAAAGTTATACCACAAAACTCCCAAAATTGAACTTGGCGGGTAGCAAAACAAATTTTGCAAAAATTCAAAGTAAATTTTTATTTTTATTTTTTAAATGATATATTTTTGTCTACATTTGAAGCTTTGATTCATTCTATTTGGACTAGTAATGAGAAAGTTATGGACAATCTTGTTTATGGGCAATCTAAGCATCTTTTGAAAAAAAACTTATAGGATTCATTTTTAATGCAATTTTCACAATTTTTCAAACAAAATTGTTGGAAAAGGTGAAGTTTACTTTCTAGAACAATCTCACCATTGAGATTATTGTGTTTCAATCCCATCTTAGAGCTATTAACCATTTAGTTTTTCTTTCAATCTTGGGCCTACTTCTACTTAACAATTTTTTAAAGAATGAAAATCAAGTGTTTTTTGTTTTGTTTTGTTTTTTTTGTTTTTTTTGTTTTAATTTCTGGAATTTCAACTCATTTCTTCAACTTAAAAAAAATTTAAATTCAAAGTCTATAGTACAAAAAATCTCGAAAAATGGCGGTCAAAGTCATCTGAAATTGCAGGCTAGTCTTCAAGAAAGCTTTCTTTTTCAACTTTGAATGCTAGTAACTTCCAATCTTTACTGTCAAACTTCATGAAATTCTTTCCACATGATCTAAGACAAGTGAAGTACAATATCCTATGGTTAGATTTTAAGAAAAATAATTTTTTTTGTTTTCTTGAATGAATGCTACAAAAATTACAATTTTCAGTGTTTTTTGATGGAAAAATGGCCTTGGGACTTTAGAGGTTAAGAGTCAATCTTCTATTCACATAATTAGACTCACAAGCACTTTTAAACTTAATAGAGACAACTTTGGGATGATTGATGCACATGTTGTGAGCTAAAATAAAGTATGACAAAATTGTCAAAACAATGACTTTAAGAGCTTTGTACTTCAAATCTTTTATCTCCACCACTATTGGCAAATTTGTTGGTTTTACAAGATCTAAGGGAGTTTGTGGATTGTCACTTATTCTAGATTGGTATTCTATAGTAGTAGACAAGCCCATGCACTTAAAGATGATGCTTTTGGAGAGATTTATGTACTTCCAAAGATTCTTATTTTAAGACTTGACGGACTTTGAACACTATAAGAAACTCGCGTGTTAGTAAAAATTACTACGGTCTATAATAAAATGCATCTTGTTTTTTGAGATGTCACGCGTTGGTCGGTGAACGGCTGTGGAAGTGTGAATTCAATAGGATGTTGCGAAAAAAGTGTGCGGCTAAGTTAGAAAACAAGTAGATGTCACCGTAGACGGATACGTTCTTGACAATGTTCAAAAAAATAAGTTTGTTGTTTATTGTGACGTCTCCAAAAACAAAGACTACCACGTCAGCAAGTAGACCTATTTTGACCATGGATAAGTTAGTAAAAATTACTACGGTCTATAATAAAATGCTGACCATATGTAAGAAATTTAGAAAATGGGCAGCCACATGGGTGACATGGCATGCTTTGCCAAAAAAAGAAAATGGATGGATGTGCACTATGGATGAAAAGATATGGTCTTCATACAAGTGGGGTGGTAGGAAGAGAAACAATTCATAAGGGATATGTAAAGCAAGAACTGTGTTCAATGTAAAATGTCTTAAACAACATGATTGAGATGTATGAAACAACATTTAGATGTCTGAAACAACAACTCAACGTCTAAAACAAACATCTAGATGTATGGAACAACAACTTGACATCTAAAACAACATTGACATATACTACATTCAAGTTGTCATATTTTAGTTATCCCATATTTTTGTATGGATATATAAGTATGACCTCTTACCCTTCATTCTCACTAATTTTTAATATAGTAATTCGTTCATGTTGCCATAAAAAATTCTCTTGATGCTAGATGGTAAGTTTTCGTTAATTCTTGCTGAATTTAAAAATTTTGCTTGTTTATTTTATTTTGTTATATATTTTTTGTAATAATTATTTTTTACTGACCTTGTTTTGTAGTTACAATTGATGTCTAAAAAAACATCTAGATGTCTAAGATGACGTCTCAAAAAGAAACATAAAAATCCTCAAATGGCGTGAAAGCATGCTGACTAGACATGCCACGTCATTTTTCCCATCGCCATGTCGGATGCCATGTCAAGTGCCACATCAACAACAGACTAGATGAAAAAAATTCTAACATGGCGCTTCTCACCAAATTGCCTCCTATGTGGCGTTAAGATGTCCGCCACATGGCACATTTTGGAGACTTTGGAAGACCATGTTTGGAGTGATGTCAAAAAAACAAGGCCAAATCACCCACATCCTTTGAGATTTCTACGCATTTTTTGCAAATTRTAACAAATTTTAACGAATTCATTATAACAGATTTTATGAGATGTCAAGGTTGATTAAAGACTCGTCAAAATAAACAATTGCCACTACAAGAGAAAGGGGAGTTTTAAGTGAGTTTTTAAGTATAGTCCTAGACACAAGATTTTAAGTAATGACCTTCAAGAGATTTTCAGTAAAAAATTTATTTAAAATACATGTATTTTAAATAAATTTTTACTGAAAATCTCCTTAAAGGTCATTACTTAAAATCTTGTGTTTAGGACTATACTTTAAAACTCACTTAAAACACCCCCTACTCTTGTAGTGTGCGCCCGTTTTTTCCGACGTCACATTACAGTCTATTTTCTTACAGTGAAAAAAAATTAGATTTTCTGGATATTGTATGTAATTTCTATGATTTTTTGAAGTACCTACTCACTAGACCATTGGAACTATCCTATAGGTGTACCTAAATTTGAACATTGCCAAAATTAACAATCAACAAATCAGAATTAAGTAAGTGTCATTCATATGTGTCAGTGAATCACGATCAAGCATTTGGAAGACACATTAACTACAACCAATGGATGCAATCAGGTGTAGTCTATGGTACAGGAATGGGAACATGAACGCTAAAGGATGTTTCTACCTTAATTTACTAATTTATATATATTTTTAAATCTCAATACTAATTTTTAAAATTTCAATTACTAAAAGAATCATAGTATTTAAAGACATTACTAAGTACATATGAGAGTTTAATAAGTTCATTTTTATCAAAAGGGACTGGCTATCTGAGGTGTCACCTTCACTTTATTGTCATTTTTGTCAAACACAACTTTTACTACTATTTTCAAATTGAAGTGATTGCATCTTAAGTTATCAGTCTAATGAGGGGGGGACACTCCCGCAATTTGTATGTAAAAGAAGTCTAATTAGAAAGTAGAAATAACTTTACATGACAAATAATATTTGGAGTCATAGCTCATGAACAACAAATTGTAGAATTTGCACCTTCACCTAATGCAAAAGAAAGTGGCTCCTTAGTGGTTGGCTGTGTACAGCCACTTTTGAGTGCATAGTCAAACTTGTAGTCTTTCATCTCAGTGTTTATTTTTGAAGACTTTTTCCTTGAGTCATCAACAATTTCTAGTTGTAAGAAAGAAAATTATTTTTATTGTGCTAAAAATTGTAGTAAAAACTCTTTGTTTTTTTATTCTCTTAGGTTAAACCCTAAAATTCCATAACTATGTTTTCACCAAAACTGCTCCCAACTAAATTATAGTATATGACAATTGCCATTTTTAGTACAAGTATTAAATTTTTGAAAAACAACTTTATTTTTACACATGTCACCATAGGATCTGGTAGTATGCTGACTTGAGAACATGTGGTAAAAATTTCAGAAATCTTTAACGCATACATTGTAAGATACAAGCATTCAAATTCACTAAGATCATATTTTTGGCCCTGCAAAAAACAGGGCAGAAACACTTCAAAGGCTCACTTTTCTATGAAAAAATGTCCAAAATGGTGGTGCTCCTTTACAATATTTTTCCTTGACAAGTTGGCCACATGCTTGAAAATTTCAGCTCATTTTGAACATGTAGGAAAAAAATAGTAAGTAGATAGTAGTAGAAAATGATTCAAAATACTAAATGGTTAAGAATTTAGTTATAGAATTGCAAATTGTCAATTCCAATGGCTGTAATAAACAACATACATCCTATAAAAATTTTGTTTCCAAAAATATTGAAATTTGAATAAGATGAAGGACTTCAAAGTATATTTAAGCATAGAGAATCTATAATTGCCCACAAACAAAAAAAACTCATAACTTTTGACTCATTGGTCAAAATGGAATGATCCAAAGCTTTCCATGTATATATAAATCAAGAAAATCAATATCAAATTTTTTTTCTGAAAAAGGTGATTTTTCTTTATCTACCTGGACTGCTTGTTCGAGGAAAAAAGTAACATATTAGGCCATAACTTTTGATTCATATTTCCAAATGTCATGAAATTAAGTACATATGAAAACTATTCCTCGCCCCCACCTTCTATTAAAATTTGGGCCAAAAATATGGAAATCTCTAGCCACACATACCTGCCCTAATTTGCTATGTTACCAAAAAATGCATGCCTAATTTGCATCCTTTAGGGGTTAAATTGTGCTTAATTTTGGCAATTAAAATTGGCTATTGATTTTATTACTATGGATCAATCCATTTTTTTGATTTATTTTGTTAAATATTGCTTGTATGTTGATGATTATATGACATTACAAATGATAATATGACAATTTATTATTGGTGTACATGAAAAATAGTCATTGTACCCAATTGGTTGTTGTAGCTACTTCTCTTGTAGATTCATACCAACCATGTGTTCAATGCTGACACAAATTGAATAAAACACAAGGTCTAAATATTTAATCAACAAAAAAACAATGTAATTCTAAATCCTTGTTGTCAAAAATTATAGACATTTTACTTTGCATAATGCATTGATTTCATGCTCGTGGATGGATGTTTATGACTGACATCAAACATGTTCACATGTTGGCACAATGCATAGTTAATCAAACAACACAATGGTAATAATTGGACATGATAAACTACACCAAACATTGTCAAGAGAAATAGGTTTTGAGATTTTTTGTAGTAGATATGTGCTTTCCTACTATGCAAATAGACTATGAAAATCTTTGCTCTAGATCATTAAATTTTGGGACTCCTAATGTAGTAAAACCCTCTAAACGTGGCTGTCTAATAGATTAACAAAAATGGTTTTTAAATATAAAATGATTTTCATAACTTCTAGAAAATAAGGGACGTGATTACCATCAACTTAAACATGCTCAACACAAAGTTCATGTTCATTGGACTTGTGCTTCTGAAGTTTTAGCAAATGACAAGACAGATGCAATCATTGTCGTAGAGAATAGGACTAGTGTTTCTTGGAATACCCAACTTTCACATCACCAATCTAAATGGAATGAATTGAAGCTTTCCATGTTGACAAAAATATATTTTGTAAGGGTTATTTTTTTTCAAGTAAATTTTTTGGTATTGTTCCTTTTTGCTCTACAAAAAGTTTTTTGAACTTAGGATGGAATAACTTTTGCTCATGGTCATTGAATGACAAAAAAGCATAAATTCCTAGAATAATAATATGTATTTTGGTTTTGTTTTTAAATTAAGAAAACGATGTCAATAATTGAAAATATAGAACATGCGTGAACCTTCAAGTGTCCCCGAAGACTTACTTAACAAGGATTCAAGTTCCCAAGTACAACTAAGGTAGAACCACCCATTACCAACCAGTGCCCCATTACCAACCATAGATTGACTTATTTCCAACCAAGGCTAGAATGGGCTTTTTTCATCTTTTCAAAGTTGGGACTAAAAGTGCATGATACATGTTCCAAAGTAGTGCAAAAAAAAACTAGGAAGCAGTGAGTGGAAAAGTAGTTTTTTGGATGATCGGAATTGGAAGAATCTAGTGATCGGCTATAGGTCCAGAGCACTTTTTGTCTTTCAAAATTCATAGTAAATTCAATCCATGCGATAAAATTACCAAAGTTTTTGCAATCCTCATCATTTTTATCAACACACCTCTAAAAATATTTACCTTGCATTCCATTGCTTCACATTTGTCCAAATTCCTTATTTGGTTAGTTATAGGTGGTTCTACCTTACATGACTAAAGTGCCTATCTCAATCCCTAATGGTCCTTTACAAATTGTAAAATTATACCCATGCCATATAATGTTCCATAGAATCCTAATTTTACATTGAAATATGATTATGTATTTCCATTCACTTATAAACCATAGTGCGAGTTTACACATATATACAATAATGTATGCAACTCATTACATTTTTTATATTACCAAAGAAAATGGCATGTGGCCCCCAAAAGGCTGCATGGACCTTCAAATTGTGAGACATTTATTACTGATCAAATATTCGGGTTGTGAGAGTGCATACTGACTGAATCTCAATGCCAAAGGAATAACAAAACCACTACTACAGAACCCTAAACCCTAAAAGCTCCTTCAAAAATATAATTTTTATTCAAACTAACACATCAAACTAACTTTCTCAATGCTAAATTTTTGTTGGCATCCACAACTACAAATTTGCAATCAACAGTTTTGCCAAGGGAGGCAAGGACAATCTGAATCGCTTGATGGATCACAATCCGGGATCGGGTGCGGGTGCGGAAATGGAAGTTGACAATTTGAATCACTCAATGGATCACAATCTTGATTTGGAAATGGATGCGGGAATGAATGAGGAAACCCTCCATGTTTGTCCAAGTCAAGTGGGGATGCGGCAACATCAACTTGTGGTTTGGACAAATCCAAGCTCGTTGGAGCTATTGGTGGAGTTGCAATTGCAGTAGGATTTGGAGGTAGATGGGATTCTAAAGGGCCATGCTTTCGGGAGTGCAATGGAGCCCAAGCAACATTGTTTTGTGGTTTGCCGCTTTCCAATGCCATTGCAAAAGTAAATGGAAAGGAGATGACCAATGCAAGAACCAAAAAGATTTTGAGAAGGTTTTTGAATGCCATTGTAAATGCTTGTAAGGTTTTTGGAAGAAATAAATTAGAAATGAGGGTTGTGGGAGAGTGAAGGGATAAAGGATGTGTGAATTGAATTGAAAAGCAATCTCTTATATATTGATAGGGAAGTTTGTCAACTTTTACATTTTATCCTCGTCTTTTATTTTTTGACATTTGCTTTTACATTAACAATTCTAAATGTTCTTTTACATTAACAATTCTAATTTTTCTTTTACCTTTGAAGTAGATTTGCATGCTACATTGTCTTTTACTTAAAATTACTTTTGGATCGTTTTAGGATATGTCTCAAGGATTTTCTATTTTCAAAACACTATGTTTCATTATTTTTCATGCAATTCAAATTGTCCTAGGTAGCACCATTTGGTGGGAACTTACTATTTCACTCTCATAACAAAATACCAATGGTCAAATGGTTGGATTTTGGTTAACCATGCTTGATCAAGGGTCTAAATCAAAGGCCTTTGTATTACTATAATGGCTAATTTTGTCAAAATGGCAATATTTTGTTTGACATTTTTAGATAGTGCAATCTAAACCATCTTGGACAAGTATAGATTTCAGACCGTGTGGTCAATACTATAAAAGTGCCAAAATTGGGGAATGACTATCATTTTGACAAAATTCCCCATTAGAGTAGTACATCCTATATTATGGAAAATAACATGGTGCTTTCCTCTTCCCAACTAAAGCTCAAGGCTATCATTTGTACTCAAAGTGGGGTCACTACCAACAACACGCACATATACACCTTGTTGTCCAAGTTAGCTTATTCATATATGTGTGTGATTGATTGCATGAAGTCATATGTATCATGTATATGATTTGTATGATTTTAATGATGATGGGGCGAAGAATGATTGAAACATAAATGTTGGAATTTGACCCAAATCAGTTCAAATGTAGAACTATTGCACAATCAAATTTGCACTCTATAATACATGGCATTGTTAGTAACTTTCCTTCCTCTCCCTCATGCCTAAAAGATCAAATTCATGAAAGAATAATTGGGTAAGCTACATCATAAATTTGAAATGTTAATCTATGGAATTCTTGAAGAAAATGATAGTCAATGTCCATTGGTCACTAGTACAAATGAACATTGAAAAGACCATGGATTTTGTGTTAAATTGTGTTAGTTTTAGAACAAATTTAGTACAACCATTTTAGACCATGATTTATTTTGATGTGCATTTGTATTAGTGGTTGATAGAAGAATCAATGTCAAGTTGTCAATTGATGAAAGTGCAGTCAATGTCCACTGGTGATGGAATAGTGAAGAATAAATGATAATAGTTCATAGTTAATGTCAATTGATATTAGAGTAGGATACACTAGGAGTGGAATTTGGACATTAAAGGATATTTTTCCTACTTTCATATTGGATTATGAGTTAGGAAAAATCCAAAATGTACCAAATTATATAATTTGGTAGCTTAACTATAGAATTAGGCTCCAGTCTTGAATATGAAAATAAGTATGGAATTTGTCTATATTTATAGAATTTAGATGTAATCATTGTTATCCTTATTGTGAATATTCATTATGGAATTGTTAAATTGCTTGTGGAATAAAGGCCTCTTGGAGAAATAGTACAAAATGTCATGTCTCTCTAATTGTATATTGAAGTTTGTCTTTAGAGTGGATAGTCACTTATAAGGGAGTATCCACTCAAAAGATTACATTAGTTTATTGAATTGTTTATTTGTATCTCCCCCCAAAAGTAACTTAGTTAATTTATATTACTAATTGGTAAGTATCCCACACAAATACTTTTATTTTTTAGATGTAGTTTGGCCACCAATCGATATGGGATATATTCGTGTACTTGTATCCATATTCCATATAGATATGTATGTTTTCCATATGTATGTATGTATGTATTTGTCTTCTATATACATATATGTATCCTAGAGTATCCATATCCATATCATATTATTTAATTTTCAAGATCAATGGCATTGGAGGGAGGTGGGGAATCCTTGTCTACGAGATCAAAGGCTCTCAATTTTCATAGAGAGGGGGGATGCGTTAATTGTATTATAGAGGAGGATGCATTATGTATCAGGGTGATTGCAAGAAACACTTGTCCTATTTTTTGTCCCCTTGTCCTAGGACAGGTGGTTTTTTGCTCATAACTTTTGCATAGTTTGATATTTTGGAGTCAAATTTGGAATGACGGTACATGAGATAGTCTTAGACATTGAGTAATTTTTTCAAAATTTTCAAAATTATTTTTCCTATTTTGAACCTGCCCCCGATTAGGTGTCTACCTTGGCCATTTTGAAGTTTTTTAGTACTATTTTCTACCCAAAAATCCAAATTTGAAGCTCAAAATTGAGATGCAAGGACTTCTACTATAGTTACATAGGCCCACAAAGAGATTTTCTAAAAATAGTAATCTGTCCACCCTCCACATGTGCTCAAAGTGCACTACCTTTGCACAAGTGCAAATAACTCAATTTTTTTTCCAAAGACAAAAAACGGTTGAGAAGAAGCATCTTCAAGTAAAGAAAAATACCTTTTTTTTGGAGAGTTTTTTGAATTTTTTTAATATTTAAAAAAAATCAAACATCAAAGTGTTCATTTTCTTGGTATTTTCCATCACTCTTTGAGTATGCATAACTTTTAGAAATGAATTTTCCTAGGTCTGAATTTTCACACATGTGATTTTTTGAATGCTTTACAAATTATCCATATTTTATTTCGTTTTTGAAAATTTTATTCCAAAAGTCACAATACTCCATTACTAAGGCCATTTTGACCCAAAAACAGTAGGTGTTTCTTCCAACTACCATTAGATGTTTTTTCAGCCTCGCAAGAGCCTGTTTCGGAGCCGTTCCCTGAAACTGTTCCCTGCACAGGGAACCAACGACTGCTGGTCTGAAATTTTGAAKTWAAAAAAAAAAAAAAAAAAAAAAAAAAAAATTCCATAAATCTTAGAAAGTATAAAGAAACTGAAAACTGATTAAAAAAATTATTTTTTATTTAAAAAATTATTTTTTAAATAATTAATAATTAATGAAATTAATTAATTAATTAGTATTATCTAAAGTGGCAGTCTATGTGCCACGTCAGACTGCCTGCGTGGCAGAGTTCCCAGAGTTCCCAATGTGTTCCCACAGCCCGGGAACTCACAGTTTTCTAGACTGTCCAAAAAACATCTGATGCCATCAACCTAGAGGAAGATGCGTTATGTATCAACCTAGAGGAGGATGCATCTTTTAAGGAGATAGGAGATAGTGTCTCCAAGTTTAGAGCTTCCAAACTTAAGAGTTGAAAATAGAGTAATCCATATTTTGGTTTCAACTACAACATGTCAAACATTGGGAACCTATTCAACWTTATTTGAGGCCAAGCTACACTAGAAAAAATTGGCATGCTAGACTATTAGGGTTGGCCAAAATTTGTCAAGATGCAACTAAGAGTGGGCAGCTAGCTTCCTATTAGAAAAAATCTTAGGCCTACAAGAGGCCGTCAAAACTATTTTTTTGGCAAGCCCGATGTGCTATTAAAAATTAAATTAAATTAAAAAAAAATTATTTTTTAAATTTAATTTTAGAAATAAAGTTTTTTGAAAAAGGTTAAGATGACGTGTCGTTGACGTGGCACAAGAAGTGCCACGTCAGATTCCATTAAAAAAAATTAATTAATTAATTTTTTTTTAAATTCTGTAATTGCACCGCTGGGGTCCAGATTTGCAGCCCTCTGCAGGCCTCAAATTTTTCCTAATGATTCATAAAGTCCAATTGGGCATAATTGAAGACAAATTTTATTATTAAAGTTGATTCAATCAAGCATATTTTATGTATGACATGACAACTTGTCATATTTAGCATCTCATTCTCAAAAAGTTAGTAGATGAATGACACATAACTTCTTGGATTCCATATTTCTAAATAAATATTTAGTCATTGTTCTTCTTCTTCTTCCCTATTCTTTCACTTCAATGCAAATTTCTAGATCAAATGGTAAAAACTTTCAAAATTTTGTTTAAGCATGCTTCATTGTCATTGTCATTGTTTCATTGCCCATTAGATTTTATTTGATGACAAGATGAGATGAAACAAAAATGATCAAATGAAAACATAATTTTAAGTTTTGTTGCTCCAAAATCACAATTAATCTCATAGCCTTCATTTGAATACTTTGGAATATCAAAAATCTCTAAATGGTAGTTTTTCTAAGGATCAAATAAATAATATATGTCATCTTAAACCAAAAGCAATTTCTTCTATTTAGACCTGATTGAAAGTAAAAAATATATTATTTTTTATCACATGATTCAAAAGTTTTATATAAGAATATAAAGAACCTTCACTATGTACCAAAAAGAAGCAACACAACCTATTTTTTGTAAAAACTTGCTTCCCGTCATTGCCAAAAAATTTGAGGAGCACGATCATATTGGAAAAAAATTAAACCACCCCTAGCATTGTTGATGTAGGTAGGCAAATTTTAGTGTGGGGTAACCAATCAAGATGATTTCAACCGTCCAAGCCAAATACAAAATATAGATATAGAATACATATACGGAATATGGATACAACATACTAAAATGAAATACAGATACAAGATATAGATACAAAAATAGATACTCAGTAGAAATACAAAATATGGATATGGCAAACATGTTAGATACATCCCATATTGTTTGTCAATCACATTGATGTCACACAAATACAAATATGGGATGGGAGAGAGGTCAATCACAAGTACCAATTTCAAGAAATGAGATAATAACATGTGTACCCATTTTGGCGTTTTAAAAAAAGATTAACAACGAATGGAGAAATTCCAAGTGGACCCCTTTGGAAAAGCATATGTGGTTTTCCTTAAAATTGACATTCTACAATTTTCCATTCAAAAGATACACATATCTTTCACTAGCTTCACTAGCTAGACATACATTCAAACCAATTAATTAGGAACCTTTTATAAACAAACATATAAAGATTTTCTTCATGATCAAGATTCTTGAAAAAGATTCTTGAAAAAGTAATTTATATTTGAAATGAGGCAAAATTGCTATGAGACTTGACATTGTCATATACACTTTACTTGACCTAAAGTTCACATAAGCATTTCTTTCTAGCACAATGTTTAGATTATCTCTCATGTTGATAAAAGTAGAAATAAAAAAGTCTACAAACTGTATATATGCAATTGCAAATGTATTTTACAAAAATTCAAAACATATTTATGCAAGGCCATTGAAGGAAACACTTGTATTCCAAATCACCAATTTCTAGTCACAAAACTGTAATTCATTCTTTATTTGGCCATAACTTGCAAATTAGTTCCAAATGATTCAAGATTAAAAGTTAAGAAATTCATGATTATTATATACCTTTGCTAGTTTTTTTTTCTCCATTTTTCTAAAATATTTACTATCCACTCAAAAGACTTGAGCAATCCATTTCAATTAGCCCCTCTTTTTCCAAATAAATGAAAAGAATAAACTTCAAAGACATATTTAGAAATTTAATCTTGTAGCGCGCTAACGTCCATTTTATGAACGGTGAATAGATTGAAATTGAAGTTTCATCCTCCTAACTGCTTGGATGAAAGTTCTTCAAATTTGTGGAGATACAATATCAAGTTGTTGTTCTATCTAAGGGTTGGATTTGGTATTACTAGAATACATACTTTTCTAAAATTACCAATGTGCATCTATGTCAAGTAGTTGACCAAGCCAAAATTGTATTGACTTTAGTTCAAAATTGAATTTGCCAAAATGAGGTCATCGATATTAAAAACACAAAAATTTCAAAAATCACCATGTCAAGAGAATCTCATTTCAAATCCCTTCCAACAAATTTGACTCCAAAAATGATAATATTTTGCTTGTTATCAAATTTTGAAGGAGTTTTTAAATTTTTCTTTCAAATTTATAAAAAAAATATTGGTGATAGGATTGGCAAATCTAATCTCAATCTACAACCTTTTATTTGTATATCAATTCCAAATTATGCTTCCAAATAGCACTTTATAATGATTTTTCTCAAGTTGTCAATTTTGGGATGAATCAAGACACTCTAGGGTTAAAAAAATATGAATAAGAATATGAGTACAAATATGAGTGAAAGGACAAATTCAATATACATACATGAAGCACGTACATGTACACCCCAAATTTATGGTAATGTTAGGACATTAGAAAAAAATTTAATTTCTTAGGTTGAGGAGTTTTTTTGGAAATAAAAGCATTATCAATATCGCATCATCACATTTCAATTATCCCTCTCCAAAATATATAAAAACAACAATAACCCCTATACACATCCTCACTACTTACTCCAAAAAAATTATCCATAATCTCTTGGAAAATTGTATTACTATCTAAAAATGTCCTTTCTCCTATTTTGAGATTTTCTGGTGGTATCTATTATAGCCCCCAAAACATGTTTGGAGTTAAAATTTGGAGGAATGGTCTTCTAGTAGATTAGCAGCTATTGCATAAAGTAATTCTAAAAATATTTAATTCTATGTTGTATAGAAGTCAACAAATTGAGCTTTTGTGTTGATGCATTTTAAAACATGGAAATAATTATTTGGGTCCTTTTTTTGGTGAATGACCATTTCCATAGAGATTTTGTAACTTCCAAATTTTTATTTTATTTTAAAAAATAATTTTCCTATTTTTTACAAATTAAATTATCAAAGCCTATTTTTTAAGATTTTGCACTTCTTTAGATCTCTTATTTAGAGGGTTATTCTCATATCTATTTTTCTAGGATAAAATCTATTTAAAAGTCTTTGCAATGGTCTTTTCAAAAATTAAATTTGTTTGTCAAATTTGAACTCTCTTACCAAAAAAACATGAGTATTGTGAAAAATGCAACAAAATTAGCAGGTGTTTCTTGCAATAGCCCTATACGACAATAGTTACAATACATGGGCACACAATTAAAGAAAAACAACAAACAACAACGCAAAAATGGAGATCATAGATTTAGCTAGGATTAAATATTCACAACAATGGCCCTGTGCCGGAGCAAATGAGCATTCTAACACCATCAATGTCCAATCCATCACATTGATATCAACAATATGAATTTATAAAATGATTTCCATATTTTTATAAGTATTCCATTATTGAAAAGAAAATTTGAGATAGTTCTTTACAAACTCTAGGGCTCGTAATGTGGACTATGGTCAAGGTTATTTTGCAAAAAGTCCCTCACAAATAATCTTTACAGTATTCGAAATAATGATGAAAACTTCCAAAATCTTTTCGTTAAATATAAGGACAGTAATTGGATTAGTTGTGTCTTGTGTTTTTATTAGAGAACCACTAAATGTGTCAAATTATATATATGCATGTCGTTGTAGTTGCATTCATTTTTGATGATTGCTGAATTATTTGATTTTCATATTTTGTAACCTTGCCAACTCATTTTGTGAAATGAGATAGGTGATGGGTTTTCTTTTAGAAGAGAGTTATTAGTAATCTTCTTTCAAATGAATGATTTTGAGCCCTTGCAACTCTTGATCTGCTTTCAAATGATAGATTGGAGACATGTTGGATCTCTTAACCCCTCAACGCCCAAGGGGCCCAAAAGTGGCCTCACACACTCTGGCAATCCACTTTGAAGCGCTCTAACATTTGCATCCAATGTCTGATTTCAATAAAACTTGTTGGAAAAGTTGCGCATACTATTCTAGTTTTTATGGTAAAATTTTCAGATCAATCCAATAGGTATTGAGTTTGTAAAAGTCATTCAAAGTTCTCATGTTCAATTTAGGTTCAGCACACTTCATTGTGATGGCTGAAACTTTGGGGCATTGTATATTTTTAATCAAATGTTTGTTTTCAATAAAATTTGTTGGTTTTTTTTGCCATAAAGGTCTAGTTATTGTGGTAAAAGTTTCATGCCAATCCAAGTTCTTTTGAATGTTTGGGAGCAATTCAAAGTTCAAAATCTAGAAATTTTGCATTTCAGAGAACTTCGGCGGCTCATAACTTCTTTGTAAATGATCCTTTTTCAATAATTTTTGTTGGAGAAGTTGAGCTTACTAATCTAGATTGTGTGGTTATAATTTCAGATCCACCCAAGACGTTATGAGTGACTGAGAGGCATTTTAGTAGAAGGAGGTTAAGCCACAAATGTGCTTTTTTGCTACTTTTTTCACTGTTTTTTGACATTTCAAATCCATTTTGCAGACACAATGAGTCATTTTTATGATATTTTTTTCACCAAAGTGTTTATATTCTGGTTTTGAATCACTTTTTAGTATAAAGTTTTTTCATTTGAGTCGGTTTAGAAATCAAATCTCACCTCCAAATGTGTTTTTGAGAAGATTTCAGCTCCTTTTTTCAACACTAAAATATTATAATATTTCAATCTATACGGTCAAATGACCCCAAATGTTTTCTATAACATCTACAGCATGCACACTACAATATTGTACGGTTGAGATCTTCATAACTTAGTGAAAGTGAGATTTTTAACACTTGCAAAGGGAGGATGCTTTCAAGCATGGTTGGACCTTGGGTGTTGAGGGATTAAAGGATCCAAAACTCAAGTAAGGTTGTTTGTTTTGTTTTGTTTGTTTTGCTTGATAATGTTGAGATCTCCTAGACCGTGTGCCCTTTGATTGCATTCTTCGTACCATTACAAAGCCCTTGGTGAGGAGAGGTGCACAATTTTTACTCTTGGCATTTTGGCCTACAATGTGAAAGTTATTGAGTTTCAAAGTTTTTTTAAATTAAAAAATTAGAAAATTGTTTTTATTTGAGGAGGACTTAGCCATCACTCTTCACATTCCAATGTCTAATGTTTCCACAAGGCACATTGATACAATGCCAACTATCGACCCTTCATGGGTCATTGCAAGAAACATATGCCGTTTTGTGTACACTTTTGCCACAATACTCACAATTTTTTGGGAGTACTTTAAAATTTGAATAACAATTTTTTAAAAATACGAAAAATTTGTTTAACCCAATAACTTAGGGCAGCGCCAATTTGTGGCGTTTGGATGACCATAAAGTGGTATGGAGAGAGATTGAAAGCGCTTCTTCATCCATTTTTTGCTTGCTAACCTAATAGAGTTTGTACTCATGTTAGTGTTTGTCTTCACGTGAATGAGAAGTAAGTGAAAAAAATGGATGGCAAAATTTTCTATTTTAGTGTATTTTGAGAAGTTATTGCTCCTTGCTCTAAATCTGAAATTTTCCCATAAAAATGATATTTTTTGAGTTTGATCCCAACTAAAGAAAATGAAGGTCATCTATTCTAGTTTCTACTCCAGCTGGAATTTAAAAAAAAATTGGTAATATTGAATATTCCATTACACTTTGAACTTTGGATGTACTTTTGGTGTCCATTTTATTCTAATGATAGTGACACGGAAATTGAGTTTATTCCATGATGTTTGCCACTATAATGTACACACATGGTGAAACTTTCAGATTTTTTCAGATTATTTGCTGTTTAATATGATTTTTCTTCCCTTTTTCTTCAATAATTCTAAAAAAAATCAATTTTTCTCAAAAAAATCTAAATTTTTTGTGAAGTACGGAAGACATGTAACTTCATCTGTGAGAAGTGAATAATTTTTTTGTTCATACATATTTGCTTCTAAAATGGGAGCAAACCGAGTGATGGGCAATGAGGCTAAAATCAGTGGTTAAGGGTCCGTCCTTTAGGGATTAATGTATATACCTTAAAAAACAAAGTATCCTAGGAAGGAAAAGCATAAAATTTTTTTCTAACTAGGTGAACTAGAAAAGTGTAAAATCTCATGAAAATAGGTACTTTGAAATTTTAATATATAAAAAAATAGGAAAAGAGTTTTTTTCAAAAATTAAAAATTGGGCATTTGGGAAGAGTTGATGGTGATGAGATTTCACCGAAAAAATGGTCTTAGAACCATCATCAATGTCTTGAAATTGCGTGCAATGGGAGTGTTGTTTGTACTCATGTGGAGGACATAAAATAATAAATTCTTAGATTCCCTTTGGTAGGTCTATGTTTTTCTACTATGTTAACCCATTAAGGATTGGTTGACCATTTTGTGGTCGATTTGGGTCCTTTTTGGTTTGTAGAGAGAGCATGTCAACAAATTTAATGATGTGGCAAAGGGGACGGGTTTGGGGAATTGGGAAGTGAAGAGTTTAGGACAATAACTAGGCCAATATGAGGTGGCATGTGACCAGAGGGTTGAAAAAACCAAGACAAYAGGGGCTGAAATTACACCAAGATTTGCTAAAAATTCCTACTTCACAATGCACCTTCACCAAAAAAATTAATGCTAAACCCTATATCATGTGCAACACTTCCATCCGTACGGTTAGATCTCCGATAGGCACTTGCATTCAAAAGTTTTAAAATTGCTCCCAATTGGCCATACAAAGGATTGCCCACCCCCCAAATCAACCACGGTCCTTAATAGGTTAATAGACCATGAAAATTTCAGCTCCAAATCATTGAATATGGGGACTCCTAATGTAGTGAAAACCTCTAAACCTCAAAGTGTGACAAATTAGAAAAAAATGATTTTTAAATGTAAATTTAAATTTTAAATTTTTTGAAAAATAAAAGATATGATAATCACCAAGTTAGGCATCTCCCATAAAAAAATCCAAGTTTATGGGGTTTATGCTTCAAAAGTTATTGAAAATTACAAGAGAGCCACAGTGTTTGCGATGAAGACAATAATGATTTGGATTTTCATTCTATTTTTTTATCTACCTATACTTAACAATTTTCTTAAGAATGAAAAACATGTTGTTTTATGAATAATTTTTCCAAAACCTCAACCCAATTCTTCAACATTTAATAGTAGAAATTAAAATTTTGTAGTTCCAGAAAAAATTAAGTTTTACACCTTGCAATAGAAATGGCAATTTTGAAGTTTTTGACAAACAAAGAGGCCTTATTCCCTACGGAGTTAAAGTAGGATCATCCGATTGAGAGTGTATTTTTCAAACAAGGTCCTAAACAATTAAGCAAATAAGTAGATGCTTGTTGCACAATGCTCAAAGTGTGGACATAGGAATTAGGGCACAATTTTAGATGATCTACCAATCCAAGTTTGCCCTCTTATGACTTTTACATATTTTATTCAAAACAATCCTTGGATTTCACATCACTCTAGTTGCAATTTGTCTTTAATCTCTAAAAGAGCAAGGCACATCTCGAGCAAAAATTGTCAAAAACTGCCACTTTTTAGAAAAACAAGAAAAAAATGAAAAAAGATTTTTTTTTTCTTTCAGAATTCAACAGTTCAAATTTGTACTAGATTTCTTTGGGAATGTGTGGAAAAAATTTCAGAAACTTTGACCACACATATTGAAAGATTATAATGTATGAAGTTAGATGAACAAGTATTTTTCCAACCTTGCCCAACAAGGCCTGGAAACTTTAACTCCTTCTAGAATGAGTTTTTTATACTACACATGGTTATTTTTTTCAGCATTTGCATCTTATATCATGTAAGTTACATACATGCCAAATTTCAAAATCATAGGAAGAGTTCTGCACATGCTACCCGAGCTGCCCACAAAGTCCAATGCAACATAATTTTTTATATGAGCACCTGATCAGAAAAAAAAAATTAGATTTTTAGGAAAGGGGTGCATAGTTACACATTGTGTCCAAATTTCATAAACATCCGACCAAAAATGACTTCATAGGAATCGACCCAAGATTTGTTGCTTACATTGAAAGGACACTTGGTCCTTTAGGGGTTAAATAATTAAAAAATGGAAGCTATTTGACACGCAATAATGTTTGTCTAACAAATTTTCTCAATTTAAGGTGATCCTATTTTACCACCGGGTGAACTAATTTGAAAAATATGAATTTCTTCATTTGAAATCACAGATCCTAAAGTACCTAGGAAACATCCCAGAACATGAAAGCAACATACTATATAATAATAGGAGGAGTGACTATAGCTTCAATGACTTCAACAAGACAGTTAGGAGAAGCCTTAGGCTATGTTTACACAAAAAGTGAGGGGGCCAAAATTTTAAGAAAATGAGTCTTCTTCTTCAAGTATCCTTGTTTACCACTGAGAAGTATTTTTGTAGAAGTCATGACCTTTGAATTTTTGTAAACCGCCGAGATAAACATGAATGACAAAAAAATATGAATAGATATTACAAAATAAAAATTTTCAACGAGTACCTACAATTTCAATCAACCCATCTCATTGAGGTGGGTTGACTATAGCTATGGAGGCCCAAAATTTGAGGACTTTTGCTACCACATATGAAAAAGTGCGCTCCTCGTCATTTGGCCTTCTTAGGGACTTGTGACCTTTCATTTCGTCATGTAAACGAGCATGTAAACCCATTTTCCAAGGGCTTATTGATTTCAGCCATCCAAAACCTTACAAAATTTGTTCCCCTTGTACCTCAATTTGGAGTTAACCCCTAAAAGATCGAGGCTCATTTTGAGCACGAATTGTTAAAAACTGCCATTTTTTAGGGCTGCAAAAAAAAAAAAATTCAAAATTCAACCATACAATTTTGTACTAGACTAATATAGGAATATGTGGAAAAAATTTCAAAAGCTTTGACGAGACGGATTGAAAGATTATAACGTTTGAAGGTAGACTAGAAAAAGTTTTTTTTTTAGGTTGCCCGACAGGGCCAATAGACTTTAAATCCTCCTAGAGTGAGATTTCTATACTACACATGGTTATTTTTTTTGACATTTGCATCTTGTATCATGTAAATTACACACCTACCAACTTTCATCCCTAAAAAAATAGTTTTGCATATGCTGCCCGAAGGTGCTCGAGCTGCCTGAAAAGTTTAGGGCAGCATAGCTTTTGATCCGGGAACCAAATCGGAAAAAAAAAATAGATTTCCTTATACGGGGTACATGTGCAAACCTTGAGTCAAAATTTGAAAAACATCCATCCAAAAATGACTTCATACGCACCTACCCGAGATTCTTTGCGTACGTTCAACGGTCATTCGGTCCTTTAGGGGTTAACTGGGCCTTAGCTTGAGGGCATTTTATACTTCATCCCAAGTCTCAACTTTCCAAATCCTGGTTAAAGGTCAAATTTACTTTGGGGAGGCTATAGAAGGTTAATAATAAAAATGTGGAACTCATGACTACTAGTCACAGTGTGGGAGAATGCTACCATATAAGTGTGGAGTGTGGAGTTTAGAGCATAGAGCTTAGGTTTGGTGAGCCTTGAGCTTGTTTTAAAGGTTATTTTAAAAAAGATAGGTACATTTGGAAGGTATAAGTAGGTACTCCATAACAATTAAAGGTACCTTGCAATATAAGACACCTTATAGATAATGTTATATGTACCTATACCATAGGTATCCTACAACCAGTAAAGGTGGTCCATGCTCCATGTTCCCGCTCTATGCTCATATACCAACTTTCTTCTCATAGTGTGAATGCCAAAGTTCTAACTTTAAGTCTCAACTTATTTTTTGTATGAGATTATGTTAGAATGCAATGTTTCAAAAATGAGACAAATAGACAAAAAACCATTTGAAGGGCTTTTTTAGCATCAGAACTGCATTGGACAAATTTGAAGAAAAAATGAGCCCACTAAGATGCCTTATATGGCATTTTTCACTTTTTTATATATTCAAAAAATTGTTGGGACTCATAAGCTAGGTTGGATTTCTATTTTGGCTAGACTGAATTCAACATTGAAGTCCCACTTCTTTGATGCTGAAACTTCCAGAAAGTGTTATTATGCAGGCATTTTTGAATGATGTAGTACTTGGGACTTGGAATGCAAAGTAAAGTCCCAAGTCCCAATTTTTAGCTCTCCAACAATTGAAATTTCAAATTCAATGGAACTTGGAACTTGGGGGATGTTTTGAGAAGTGGCCCGTGCTACCCTATTGGACAAATACAAGACTTTTCAATGAATTTGAAAAAGCCTTCAATGTTCATCTCTTCACTCCTTCCATAGAAACAATGAATATTTCCAAGTGAAACCATCCATTTGGAATTTCTCCATCACATGTCCACAAAAGACAATTCAACCTATGATAGGCAAACACCTAGGAAATGATCCACCCAAGTCTTGCATTAATCCATGACAAAAAATTTCCAATAAATGAGACTTGGGCCACATTAGGTTGAGCTAGTGGCCATGATCAATCAATGTCGATGTCTTGGATGACAATGATGGAAAATTTATTAACTAAACTTTCACCTTTTGAATGTAAATTCATCACAAGAAGTGATTTTTATTAGGCCTTCATGTTGTAGCCATGTTAGGAAATATTGCGACACTTTCAAAAATTCTAAACAAATTCATACTTTGTCAAAATAAAAWTAAAAATAACTTGCCCTCACCATTTCTCACATTTGTCTTTCTAAGGAAATAATTTTTTTTCAACAATGCCAACATGAAAACCTAGTCATTCTACCTGTCATAGGTTGGTTTACCTTGATTAACCCCTAAGCACTCAAACGACCATTTTTTGGTCGCTGCCCGACTTCGGGCAGAATTTTCGGGTAGAAAAAAACTTTTTTTTGAATTTTTTTTTTTTTTCCTCGAAAATATTGAGTTGTCATTCACTATTTATATTCAAAACTAAGATCACTACGGTAAAAAAAAAATCATAAGAGAAATAGCACAATGTGTTTAGAATTTTCTAATGTTGAAAAACTTACTATTTGAGGAACAAATTGAAATTTTTATGACCAGATCATATGCAGTTTTTTACAATTCAATAGAAAACACTATTTTGACCAATAAAAAAAAAATTCAAGTGTTAAGGATAAAAACTGTATTTTTGGTGAATTTTTGAAGTTATATCTTCAAAATTCATTTGAAGAGAATTTGAAAATAATTTTTTAATTTTGACCGTACGGATATCTTCTACTTTTTGTGCTTCACATAAACTTCTTTGATGCAAACTTCAAAAAAGTTATAGAATGTATATTTTATAACACATTTGTGTTTTGTCCAAACCCCTTGGGCTTTTAGGGGTTAACCGCACATGTGTATACTAAATAGTGAAATTAGGTTGCCCCTCACTAATTTCTCAACATTTCACACTATATAATTATCTATTATTAGTGAACAAAAATGCACTACTTTTGAATTAGTTATTGGTGTCCTTGAAACTCACTAACCTCCATATATGCAAATGGAAGTATTTGTAGGAATATTTGTTGACTTTGATGGGGTGCAGAGTAACTTTTGGGGGGTCTAAACTCTACTAGCAACCTAATTGTAAAGGCAACCTAATTGTAAAGGTATCCTATTTTCACTATTTAGTTTAAGTTCCCCCCTTGCCCTGACCGTTGGGGAAGGCCTATTTCAGGAAGCTAAGCTAAGCCTGGACTCCCTGGAGCCAACCTTCCTCCAGGCTCCAGCTGCCTCCACAATCCCAACAATCCGGAAACCTGGACGCGCCCAGCGCAGAACCAGGAATCCAATGCGAGTCCTTCCCAGTTTCCGGAAAAGCCACGAAGCGTTGGACGCTGCAAGCACAAGACGACGACAAACAAGCCACTGACAGCCTTCGCCTGACTGAGAAGACTGTTGTGTCAGACGGGCKGAGATGGCAAACCCCGGCAACCCCTGCAGCCCTTGCAGCCCTTGCAGCCCCTGCACTCACTCACATCCTTCTCCCCTGGCACGCCATGCGCGAAACAGACCAAGAGCCAGCTCACATCCAGCCTCGCAACGCGGCATCTCCGYTCTCGGACCCAATTCTGCATACAGCGCTGAGTTTCATCGCGTCTCCAGGGACCCAATTCCTCGCCATCGCCGTCGCCATTGCCTCTTCCAATCCCCAGTGCACTGCAACACAAGAAAACAACCAACACATCGGGATCCACACCCAGCCACCTGCAGGATACCCATTTGCATTGCATTGCATTGCATTGCATTGCAGTCCATTTGGTGGGTTCCTCATTGGGGTGTAGCGTTTGGGGTCGAGGAGGTGCGGGAGGGCTTTTGTTGGTTGCCTCTGCGGAGAGCAGAGGACAACGGGCGGGCACGTACGATGTAGGAGAACGAGGGTGGTGATATTACCCGTTCTGGGGTTTGGGAGCACGGGCAATGGAGCACGGGGATTGCGAGGATTCTGTCGCGTTGGATATGGACATTGCGCCGTGGGGTGGTCAGGTACAGACAGGGGTTAGGCTCTTTTATGTTTGGGGGTGTGATATTACAGGGTGTAATATTATGAGGTGTGCGTTTTCGCTTTCGTTTTGTGTGTAGGGAGAGAATGGTAAGGATCGATGGAGTAACGATTTGCAATTGCGGACTATGGGAAAGACGTGGAGATAGGCATTCCGTTGCTGGGAGTTGTAGTGATGAGAGAATAATGTGCTGCAGCGTAATCAGGAACTGKCTTTCATCGCTAGGTGGACGGTTTGGTAGACGGGCGACGAGCAGTGTTGGTGTTTGAGAACGGGTGATGGCACCGTGTTTCGAGGTCTCTTCAATTGGACTAACGGTTTCTTCGTTGGCTGGGCAGGAGTATATGGTGCCGACCTCATATGGCCACATTTCAGTCGCCGTTTGCGGAGATCAAGACAAGCCGGCCCTCATCACCTATCCTGATGTCGGACTCAACTGTAAGTCATGTCCCCCGAATAGGTATTAGGGTTAGAAACATTGTGAAACATCGTTTGCACGTCGTACGAATGAGTACGACGTGTTGAGCCATGAAATTGAGAGGTCTGACGATGAATGCTGGAATGCATGCAGATCTTTCCTGCTTTGAGGGACTTTTCTCCTGCCTGGAAGCTTCCTCGGTGCTCTTCCACAATTTTTGCATTTTCCATATCGACCCMCCCGGTCACGAGGTACGTGTTTCTGGGTGAACGAATCTGGGTTTCAAATCAAATGTTCGACATGTTGCAGTAYCCATGTGAATGCTCTGCAACGGGTTGGTAGTTCRGTCCGCTGAGCTTCATTGTTCGCKCTTTTGGCCAGATTGGGGCACCTGATAGCGTTTCTCAAGARTCCWCACCATCGGTGGATGACTTAGCRGATCAAGTGGCGGAAGTGCTGGACTATTTTGGGTAAGCATTGGCTACGTAGCTGATTTCTRCTTCGACCTCGCTTTCGTTCTTGGGGATGTAAGAAAGTTGCAAGATGATTGCTGTGGATTTATCCTGTGAAAGGCCCGAGTGAAGTTTCCTTTTTTGGAACAGTTTGGAGTAGGTTATAATGGGACTTCCTTTKGTTCAGATTTTTCGATTTTTCGACCAACACATGTTATCAAATCTGATCCCATTTGGGCATATATCTTTCACAATAGAATCCATCAAATCGGTCATTTATAGCACAGGTGCTGTAAGGATCAAAGCCTGAACTGTTTCGATTGTATTCATGTGCATTGCAGGCTGGAGGAAGTGATCGGCCTGGGAGTTACCGGTGGAGCTTATATCCTCAGTTTGTTTGCGGTATGATCTTGATCCAAATCTTTGGATTTTCCTTGCATATGGAAGCAGATACAATCCTTTGGACACTCTATTGTAAAATTTGCACGTCAACATACATGCGACTTACAAGAACTTTCTTGGTGGTGTGCAGTGCAAGCACCCAGACCGAGCATTAGGGTTGATCCTTGTGTCACCTCTTGCTCGAACCCCATCGTGTCATCAGAAAGTCTGGGCCTCAAGCTGAAGCCTATCAAGACTCGTGTATCTTCATAAGAATCTCAGCCTTTTGATTCATGGAAAGGTTGTTATGTTAGTGAACTTGGACCATCTGAGACCATCACCTATGTTCTTTTGTATTGCAGTGCCGCCAACGTGTACCATTACAATATCGATGATAAGTATCGAGCGAGAGACGAAACGGGCATGACTATTTGAGAACATAATAAGGTGTGGCTAGCATCTCCTTTGCTCTGCCTGTGGTGAGTGAGTGATGATATGCTCTCTGCACACAATTAGAGACCGATTTTTTTCTTGGGTGCATGCCACCCCCCATACGACTGCAATGTCACATTCTTTTCAGGAACAAAAGCAATAAATATTGTACACTAGCATTAACCCACAAGTATTTGAGTGCTCGAAAGTGTGACCATACAGGAGCAGTACACTAATAATGGTATTTAGTGTTATGTTACTAATAGTGTTACTTGAACTTTTCAGAAGTGCAGAAGTGCAGGGGTAAACTTTTCTGCATTTATCATGCTAAATCAACTCAGAAACCCCAGTTAATTGTGTTCACAATGCATTTCGGCTCTTCAAACTTGGAAGCATAATCGAAAGGTGCAGTGACAAAAATTTCAAGTCTATAAACAGTGAAGAAGTTAAGATAATTATGTGGTCACATGAAACGGTTGCCCCTAAATGTGCAAGTCACCATATGTCGGTTAAACTGAACTTTGATGTTAAATAACACCTTATCACATTGCTATTTTGGGTACTTTTTTTTTGAAGCTGAATATCCTTTACAGTCTATTTTAAGCTCCCAAAATCCCGTTTTTGAAAAAAAAAAGTTTCTTGATTTTTTTATTGAGAAGTTTGTGGAAGGATATCCATTGTAAATCTTTTCGTTTAGTTTTGAGGAGTTTAAAAATAGCCTTGGGCATGTAGAGACTAAAATTATTCTTGTGGTGATTAATTTTTATTAATCTTATCCAAAATCGTATCTAAATTTCATCTGAGAATACTTTTAAAATTAGAACAATAGTTTATCAAATATGAAATGTACATAAACAACAAACAAAAAATACATGCTCTTTATTTAAAGGCATACATTTCCCTTCTCCTTTGTGGCCTCTCATACTTGCCAAAACTAGTACCACTTTTAAGACTTTTAAGTGTGGTTGTAGGTTTTTGGTATTGCTCCTATGACTTTGATGAAATGGAGTAAATTGAACTACAAGGACAAATCTCCTTTGATGTCTTATCATGTACTGCAACCATCACATGATGAATACGCAAATAATTGCCAATGACTATCTTCAATGACTGAAAAGTATCTACAATGATTCATTTACAATCTTTGTGGATTATCTTCAATCATTTTAGACATGTTTTTCTATTGTAGTGGAGTGACTTTAGATGTTCTTGGAAATTATTTGCTTATTCATCATGGGATAGTAACAATACATGAGAAGACATCAAAGGAGATTGTCCTTGAAGTTCAATTTACCCCATTCCATCAAATGTCATAGGAGCAATATGAAGCATACCAGAAACCTACAACCACACTTATAAGTCTTAAAAGTGGTACTAGTTTTGTCAAGTGTAACTAGCTACAAAGAAGAGTAGAAATGTATGCCCTTAGATTAAAAGCATGTATGYATTTCTTTTGTATTCAACTTCTTTGAACTATTTTATTTTTTCATTCTTTGTTTTGTGCATTTCCTATTTGAAAAAATATTATTCTCAAATGAAATTCAAGTAGGGATGAGGTTTTCTCTCTTTTAGTACGTTCCAAATCAAAAGATGCAACGTGATGTTTCAACCCTTGAGAAATAGAAGCATAACCAAAAATTATTATCTTGAATTCCTTTCATTTATAGTAAAATATTTAGCACTTTAGTCCATGCTCTTATTGAGCACACCAAAGCACAAATAGCTTATGTGGAGTTTTCCAAAGGAAGTTTAGTATTTTAAATCAAGAACAAAGTGGATTTTGTAGCAATTTAACACATACTATTAAAAGGTTTTGAAACAAAATTTATGAAGATAAAGATTGTAATTTGTATACACAACAATGAAACTCATATAATCACTAAAATATTTTATTTGCAAGCTACAATATTTTATAWCTCCTTTGGTATGTAATTGAAGCAACAATTAATTTTTTTTCTCCATATTAGACATCATGACTTCCTTTCATTGATTCTCTTCTTAGATGAATATATTTCTTCTTGCCTTGATGTTCTTACATATATTTTAGTTTAATAATATTATTACTTTTACTTTTATATTTCTTTCATTCTTCCATTCTTTAATTGTTTTAATTGTTTTAATTGTTTTTTTTATCTATTGAACAAATTCACGATGATATGTCTCACATGCCAATTTTGGCATGGAAAAAGTTCTCCAAAATTGCTTTATTAGCTCAAATGAGTCCTTCATCCTCAAAAGTAGTATTTTCTACCCACATTAGAGAAAAATTCGGGTCACTAGATGCTTGTTACTTTTGCCTTGAAAATTAATTGTTTGATATATGAAAATGGAGTAAATCCATGTATATGGTCAATTTGGCAAGTTGCCATCAAACCTGTGGCCCAATAGGCTCAGGGCAGTACCTGCAAAGTTGGCATCGAAGCACTCATTCCTAGCCTAGGTGGCAACGCCCATGGTTCGCTTTGCTGTACCAACAAGCTCCATGTTGGCATCTTACCACTCAAAGCACTGAAGATGGCCAATTAAATAGTATTAAACTTGCCACTATTTTATGAAACCCGCAAGTACCGACTGGCATTGGGTTCTAGTGCAGACAGGGTTTAGGATCAAGGATACACCATCTTCTATCATTGTACTCACATTGTACCATGTAAAACTTGAATTCTAAATTTGATTTTGGTTGCCATTGCCACCAATGGGAGCAAGACCTTGTTTTCTTATTTAAACCTTGCTTTTTGATTTGACCTTGCTCTTTTTATTTACAGTATAGGACATGGGACACTGGTACACCTTTATAATATTGTTTCCAATGCCTTGCTCCCATTGGTGGCAACAGTTGTCAAATCTCATGTCATCACCTTATTCTCCACGGTGGCAATGTGCAAGGTGGCATTTTCTCAAATTATGTGGCCAAGAAATTAAAATGCCAAGTTGGGCATCTAAAGACCCGAATTTCTCTCTAATGAAATTGTGAATTGATATTAGCAAATGTAACTTCAGTTGGCAATTTTCTAGCTGCTATTGAATGCAGAAAGGAATAATAACATTTTCCTACTTCCATCTTAAAATTAGACACACACACACATATATTTCAATTGCAACAAATACAATAGAGTAATAGAACTTTGAATGGCAACTCTATTTTGTTTATTTGTCAAGGAGTTTATAACACATCTTTGAAATAAGTGCATTATTTAGATTTCAGAAGATTAAGTGTGTTTCAAAAAGATTTAAAATAGATTCAATACTACTTAGATTATTAAATTGACTTCTAGGATTAGATTATTTAACCCTTGAAGGACTAGCATGCATTTTTTGGCAACATGGAAATTTTGGGCAAGTACATGTGACTAGAGATTCATATATTTTACACTGAAATTTTAAGAGAAGGTGGGGACAAGGAAATCTTTCATATGCACAAAATTTCATGACATTTAGAAATATGAGTCCAAAGTTATGGCCTAATGTGTTATTTTTTCCCTCGGAAGGGCAATTCGGGAAGATTAGAAAAAATAATTTTTTTCAGAAACAAAAATTTGAAATTGGTTTTCTAGAGTTATATGTCCGTAGAAAGCTTTGAATCATTCCAATTTGATCAATGAGTCAAAAGTTATGAGGTTTGTTTGAGGGCAAGTTGTATGGTTAAAAAATTCCTTTTATCATACTATTTTGATGAGTATTACAAATACATGAACAATCCAACAAAAGATCAAAATGTGGCTGAAGGAGGATTTTTAGACTGGAATGAAGAGAGGAGGTGTGATGAATGCAAGGATGTTCTAAAGGCAACATGTAAATCAAGATCAAAACAAATGGTTTTGTTGAATGTAAAAAAGATACAAATGTCATGGTGAACAAAGAAAATTTACAACTATCTTGTATATAATACCAAAAAAATTTCAACAAGTATAACGGAAATAAACAAAAGAAAGCTACACAAGTTTTTAAAAAGAATTTATCAATAGTCTTCCATAATTTTATATCATATATAATATCAACTTCTAACACAAATCTTTATAAAAATACAATAATATAAAAGTATTACTTTTTTCATGATTTTAGTGTAAAATTTTTATTATTACATTTTTAGTACTTCATGGGAAAGTTGATATGCATCCGAAGGCCAAATCCTTTTCCTCTCACGCATTTCAAAGATTAAATTGAACCAAATCCAATGCGCATGGTAAAAATCCAATTATGGATTTTCATATGTTCCTTGATTTAAATTATCTTCATGTTTGACTAAAAAAATGTAGCTCTAATTATTTACTTTTTATTCCATCAAATTTCTTTCCCCAATTGTTACAATTGTAATTTTTGTGACACTTTGAAGGTTGCTTCTTGAAAGCTTAAAAAATCCACTTCCTAAACTTTTCTATTGAGTTTTCTTAGAGTGAGCTCAAGGAGTACACCAATTACACCATGATGTTAATGACTATTGTCTCAGTTTTTTCTAAAACTCCATATTGTTTTAATAGTATTTATATTTGTATCTTGTATCAATAATATGTGTATACATCATACCATATCAGCATTCCATGTACAATATCCGTGTACATTTAGTATTTAGTATTCCATATCAATGCAAGATAATCATATTAGTATAAATATCTACACCAATGTTTTATTTTTTAAGATTGATGGTTGAGGTTTGACAGTACAGAGGTTTTCCAAAAACAATTTAATCAATGGTTTGGGGTTCAATGGGAGGGGGGGCATTAGATGAGAAACGGGGCCTCTAGAGGGCCATTTCAAGCCTATTCTTAGAGCAGTGATTGAACGGTTAGCTATTGTTATGAAAAATAATTTCAAAAAATAAAAAATAAAAAAATTGTCTTGAAATGTAAAAAAGGGATTTTTTTTCTTACAAAAAAAAATCTGACGTGGTAGTCGCTTTGCCATGTTAGGTTGTTGCTTGAGTGCAGCGAGAACGCTAGAACGTAGTTGGGAACTTGCAGCCCTCCCTGAGCCTCAAAAAACATGTAATGAATTTTTCCCTTTTAGACTAACGGCTGTGAATTTTTTTATGAGGGGGAAGCACAAGACTACGTGCATCCTTTTGTTACATCGTTATTTCACCATCAAATGCTTGCATATAAAGTCTTTTGCAATTATGACCACTATTGAAAAAATGTAAATGCTCAAAAGCATTTCAACCACAATAAAGTTTTCTTTACTTCTGTCAAAAAATAAGATAAAAAGGATTTTAACTTGATTTAAGATTTCACACTAATTCATGCTTTTCTATATCCCACATGGGTTGTAGGACTTCCTACCATCCTCATGCGGATGTAGTGAGTTTCTCCCCTTACTTGGAAATTTAAAACTCACTCCATACATATGAAGTGATAGGAGGGAGGGCAACCCATGTAGGATATGTAATGCATAGTAAATCTAGTCTACATATCCCACATGGGTTGTCCTACCTCCTMCCACCCCATGTGCATATAGTGAGCTTCTCTTTTCCAATGGGAACTCAAAGTTAACCCCTCAACGCCCGAGGGGACGAAAAGTGTCCTCACACAATCTAGCGGTTCACTTTGAAGTGCTCTAACATTTGCATCTACTATTGGATTTCAATAAAAACTTGTTGGAAACGTTGCGCATACTAGTCTAGTTTCTATGGTAAAATTTTCAGATCAATCCAAGACATATTGAGTTTGTGAATGTCATTCAAAATTCTCAGGTTCAATTTACTACAACTTCGGGGGATCATATATTTTTCAACAAATGCTTTTTTTTCAATTAAATTTGTGGGTTTTGTTCCCATAAAGGTCTAGTTATTGTGGTAAGAGTTTCATGCCAATCCAAGTTGTTTTGAATGTTTGGAAGCAATTCAAAGTTCAAAATCCAAATTGTTTTGCATTTTAGTGAACTTCGGCGGCTCATAACTTCTTTGTATATAATCCTTTTCAATAATTTTTGTTAGAAAAGTTGCGCTTACTAATCTAGTTTGTGTGGTCAAAATTTCATATCCATTCAAAACATTATAAGTGACTCAAAGGCATTTTGGTAGAAGGAGGTTAAGCCATAGATGTGATTTCTTGCTACTTTTTTCATTGTTTTTTGACATTTCAAATTCATTTTGCAGACACAATGAGTCATTTTTATGATATTTTTTTTCACTAAAGTGTTAATATTCTGGTTTTGAATCACTTTGTAGTTTAAAGTTTTTTCATTTGAGTCGGTTTAGAAATCAAATTTCACCTCCAAATGTGTTTTTAACCTCTAAAGTCCCAAGGCCATTTTTCTGTCAAAAACCACTGAAAACTACCATTTTTGCTACATTCACCCATGAAAACAAATTTCTTTTTTCTTCTTAAAATCTAACTATAGGATCTTGTACTTCATCTGTCTTGGATCATGTGGTAAACATTTCATGAAGTTTGACCCTATAGATTGGAAGATATTAGCATTCAAAGTTGAAAAAGAAAGCTTTTTTGAACATTGGCCTGAAATTTAAGATGACTTCTATCGCCATTTGTCAAAACTTTTTGCACTATAGACCTTGAATTAAAAAAAATTTATGCTAAAGAATTGGGTTGAAAGTCTACAAAGTTTTTTTTAAAAAAAATACTTGATTTTCAATCTCTAAAAAATTGTTAACTAGAAGTAGGTCCAAGATTGAAAGAAAAACTAAATGGTTAATAGCTCTAGGACGAGATTAAAACACAATAATCCCAATGGTGAGATTGTTCTAGAAAGTAAACTTCACCTTGTCCAACAGTTTTTTAAAAGTTCTGAAAATTGCATTCAGAAATGAATCTTATAAGTTTTTTTTTCAAGAAGATCCTTAGATTGCCCGAAAAACAAGATTGTCCATGATTTTCTCATTACTAGTCCAAATAGAATGAATCAAAGTTTCACATGTAGACAACAATATATTGTTTCAGAAAAAAAAAATTTAATTAAATTTTGAATTTTTGCAAAATTTTTTTTGCTGCCCGCCAAGTTCAGTTATGGGGTTTTTGTGGTATAACTTTTGCTCCCGGGCACCAATGGAAATAAAAATTATATTCCCACAATGCTAATCAGATTTTCTATCTTATGAGAAAGTTTCAAAAATTTTAATAAAAAATGAAGGTCATAGGAACTTGCCCCAAATCCCCATTGTCCCTCGAGGGGACAATGGGACTTCAGGGGTTAAGAAAATTTCAGCACCTTTTTCTAACACTAAAACATTATAATCTTTCAATCTATACGGTCAGATGATCCCAAATTTTTTCCACAATATCTACAACATGCACACTACAAAATTATACAGTTGACGTTTTCATAACTGAAGGTGAGACTTTTAACACTTGCAAAGGGAGGATTTTTTCAAGCACAATTGGACCTTGGGCGTTGAGGGGTTAACCAACCCAATATGAGGTTCGTAGAGTCTCTTTCCTCTATTTGGAAACAAAGAAAATGTGAGACAATTATCAAAGAATTGAAAGCTAAATTATTTATGGTTTAAATATCAAGGAAAATAAATTAGATTTTTTGGTCGTTGTGGTGGTCCTTCTTGGCGTGATTCACTTACCCCTTCGCAGTTGGGTAGATGACCACCAAATGCATCAGCTACATTTCAAGAACACGCCGAACAGTTCAATTTTGTGCTTCTCTCACGCACTAGTTGTAGGGATGCTCTAAGCCTCATCAAACTATTAGCAGAGCCAAAATTCCTTCAAAATTCCAACTCCCGTTCCATACCATAAGTTATGGTATTTGTTT